>JARQTG010000078.1:147932-167417 GCA_030142615.1 Syrista parreyssii
GGAGGGGTGTGTGTGGGGTGGGGGAGAGGAAGTGGGGTAAGTGGGGAGGGTGGTGGGGGTAAGTGGGGAGGGGGGTGGGGGTGGGTGGGGAAGGGAGGTGGGGAGGGAATGGGGGAGGCGTGGGGAGGGGATGCGGGAGGGAAGGTGGGGAGGTGAGGGGAGGGGCGTGGGGGAAGGGGGTGGGGGGATGTGGGGGAGATGGGGAGAGTGGAGGTGGGGAGGGGAGGGTGGGATGGGGGTGGCGAGGAAAGGGCGAGGAGAGGGATTGAGAACAGAAAGAGATCGGGGAGGGGTAGGGGAAGAAAAGGAGAGTGGAGGATGGGGAGGGAGGACCGGGCGGGAGTGGAGGGGAGTGAGGGAGGGGAGAGGCAGCTCGTGATGTAGTAAGATGGGGATAATCGAAAGACGCGGCTTCGAAGAGCTCGATATAGGAGATCTGCTCTCGGAAAACTGAAGTCCCCACAAATAATATTCTTCTGTATACTAGTCACTACCCACTTTCATTCGAATACTGATATAGCATATTTGGCATTTATAATTGGTACAGTGTGCGTCAATGATACACTGTACTTATTCCCAGTCCGCCGATCGGTGCTCAACAATAGTCTCTACTCCAGGGCACCTTTGACGCTCCCTGTATTACTCCTACGAGTCTCGTGGTGCAGTTTTCTTACTGGGCGTGCTGACTCTTGCCCCAACACACCAAATTTTAATTCAACGAATTTCTCTCTCTTTCTCACTGAATTTTATTTTCTCACTCTTTGAATCTCTTTCTCTATGATACTTTCCTCCTTCATCCTACCCACAAGAGTTTCGTTTGAATATTAATGTATAGCTTGGCCATTCGTGGATATTTAATGGCCACTTTACGAAAAAACCAGTCTCTGCACTCTACATGAGTTTTGAAGAAAATCGATGAAAGCTCTTTCTCACCTCCATCGAAGCAAGGTTTTTCTTTTACTAAAGGATTTCCAAGTTTCGATCCTTTCAAGGTTTCTTATAGACTCAAGCTTTAGTTTCTACACTCTCAGCATCCTTTCTTTACTAAGGACTCTGTAGTTCCATCGTAAGATCAGCCAGTAGGTAAAGTTCAGAATTGAAATTCAACGTGGAAGCAGATTTTATTGACATTCCCTTCATTTTCTTTAGCATTAAGCCTACGCACTCATTACACCCTCACATATTTCTCTTTGCTCTCGTGCTGGAGGATTTCTGATAGGATTCAGTGTCCAGCCAACACTCGTGTATCCAAAGAATATAAATGGAATTTTCTGATGCCAGAGGACTGTTCACTTTGAATAGGTGCACTGGAGCAGCATACTTGATGAGTAACTGACCAATCCACCCACCTGATGTACGCAGCAACACATGTAAATTTAGGACAGCAGCTTTGATACGTGGGTGGCTTACCTTCGGTATATTTAATGACTTTCCCGTGTGTCTATAGCTGGTTTATAAAGGAGAGAGAATACCGGAGTTGAACCCTGACCTATCCCGTAAAGCTCGAGTTCGTTTCATTCGTAGTGCTCCTCAAATATTCACCGTCCTCCCCTCACCCCTTACCTGCCAAGTCTAATGCGCGCAACAACCCTCCAATTGGACTGTACCTTGATCCCTTTATTTCCCTACAGTTTCACCCCACAGATTCCTTTCATTCATTCCTTTATTCATCCTCCCTTGGATTTCATATCCACGTTCTAATTCCAGAAATTCCGATTAAACATCTCTAATATAGAGATAAAATTACGTCGTGTTTATATTGAGCAACGTAAAAAGATATTGCGTGCCCTGTAGGATATTTCTCTGCCTGAGTAGCACATAGTGAAATTGATAGTTGTGAAACTCATTGTCAGTATCGACAGACGTCGACGAGGGGCGTCGATCTGCCTTTGCGGTTTGCACCCAATTTGTTGCACTTCCTGTGACTGGCCGAAGGACACCATTAATTTGATGACTAAAGAGAAAATCGATAACCGTCAAGGTTAATCTGGACCTTTAAATGCATCAGTCAATACTATATGTTTCACTGTTTTTAATACCTACTTCTGTCCCACCTTATCCTCTGTAGCTCAATATGGCGAATCCTCATTTGTTCAGGAAGAAAAGTGTCGCTGTGAAGCACTTTACGGCAGCTAGTAAAGACGTGGACGTCGCGATGTCCCACGCAATTTCCAAGCTTACCCTGAAAAGAACATAACCATCAGTGAAAGGTAAACTGTGAGATGAATCCAAAGTCAGGAGGAGCGTAGAAGAGAGGAACAACCCTCCTGGGAGATGCTGAGAATATTTGACAGCATGTGTCTCAGGAGGACCATTCGCTGGGAAACCTCCTGCAGATATGGATATCGCGAATGTCCTCCAGATTCCGCAATCCGCATCTCCACAATAACATAGATTGCGTCTCCCGCACGATGTATGCAACGATATGAGGTAAGCACGGACTATCGAATACCTGCGAACCAAATAAGAAAAATATCCCATCGATGAAGCAGCGTATGGAAACATTGATGTAGAACAGAAACGTGAGACAGTCCAATATCCGGGCATGTGTCAGAGAAGAAAACAAAGCAAAAGAGTAAGAGGATGTGACGGAACACAGAAGTTTTATCATATCACTAAGGCGTCGCGATGCTTGCCGAAAATTTCTGTAGACAGAGTTATCCTGAATTATTCATGCTGCAACTCCAAGACTTCGTGTACCTACATGTGAAGTTAACGAAGGATCTAAAGTACGAAAAGCAAAATATTTTCATCTCATTGTTATTGCCGCGCGAAACTGCTGGAGCAAGAGGAACCAACGGAACTGGCTGGTTCGTATTCGTTAGCTAGTCTAGTCCCAGTGCTTCCCATATCCTTCCTCCGGGGATTGTCTTCGTTGTGGCTCATCGTCATCCCTTCGTCAATCCCTTCACCATCCTCTTATCGCAATAACCCTTAAATCCCCCTATGGAGTCTAGAGGATGGACTCGTTTGTTTTTATTTCGAATGAATGTCCTCGTGAATCTACACCTCCTGCTCGTTTCATCATCCATTGAAAATGGCACTCTGGTTCTAAATTATTTTCCAGGACTTGATAAGAGTCATGTTCCTATCAGTTGTATCAGAGTGTCATTAGTTTCTACGTGTTAATGTATAGCTCCATGGTTGTCCAATAAAAGAGTAAGAGCATAATGGATAATAACCATATTGGGACATTAACGGTAGATTATCGTACCTCGTGGAAGACCGGACGTCTTGACTTCATATTCTAGGTGTACTCTGTGCGCTTCATCCTGCAGGCTGCAGTTTAACGCGATAAGGACTTGCGACAACCACATTCCAGAAATAACCAGACGGCAAGTCGGACATTAGAGTGCCGAGGGTTCTAAGGGAAATTAGCTAACTTGAGACAGTAACAGAATGGCGTGGAGCCAGATATCAGAAAGACCAAGTTGTTATGTTCTCACTGCGTTTGCTGTCTGGCATGTGCACCTCCTTCTAGCAACTTTCAAAGTTACTTAACCAAATTTACATTTACCGTTCTGAGATTATCATTTGCTAACTGTGACTCCTTACGAGAAGACTCTCCTTCGCTGAACGTTTTCTTCCCTATCACGTCTGTTATGAGCCATTCCACTTCCTAGATACCCAGTCCCAATACAAACCTACGTTAGTTTAGATTATAGCCACAGTTACCTCAATTTACTAGAAATCGATTCTCTCTTTTTCTTCTTCTGCTGCCAAATAAACGTCATTTCTTTCAGCATTACAGGACACCCAGCAAGCTACGAGATAACTCGCAGAGACGAGAGGCCCTTAATGTCCTAAGATTCTGCCATTACGTACATCTTGAGGGTTGTCTCGACGAAGGGTTTGTCCTCTCCAAATAGCAACAGGATCAACGAGGGTATATAGTGACTCTGGACTCAAGTCGATATTAGGTACAACTGTAGAGGCAAGTAAAGGTCGTAAACCATAATGCAATTTCGAAGTTCGCACTAACTCCAAACTTTTATTACCGAGCTAGAAGTGAGAGAGTTCGATTAGGCTCGTAAATCAGTAATTCTTAGGATGAGAGCCAGCAGCATCTCGACCTAAAGGAGTGTCCAAATCCTGGACTCTATTTCAATCTTTAAACCGAAGGCGCACCCTGCACCCCTTTTCCTTCATGAGGTGATGCGCAATCCACATTTTGATACTGCCAATGAAATATCGTTATTTTCATTTGCGTTATATATATGTACACATCCGATCGACTAGGCGCGTCGAGATCGAATTGAATATTAAGTATTTATAAATGGCGTTCGGTAAATCTTGAAAGAGGGCTGCCAGTGACCGCTAGGGTGAATTATCTGGAATGATATTCCTACCAGCACATTTTCGACACACGCAACGATCCAGTATAACCCGGGATGCTCCACTTCACGTGGCAGACGTATTTTTGAAAGGGCTCCACTGTTTTTACCTCCGGCAAAGATTTATATCAGCCGGGGTTGCTGTAGCTGCCACAGGCGTAGCCACCTCTCCGTGCATGCGTGACTGTGCATATGAAGGATTTGTACGTATACGTGAAACCGAGGGGATAGATGACATTGGAAAATTTTACCAGCTCTGCAAGGGATGCACTTCCTATAGACTGTTTTTGAGAATCGACCAGGACAAATGTATCTATCAAAGATGGAAAAATGTGATATCAGATTCGAAGAGATGATGAGGAAATTTGTGTTAATTAATTTTTTCGAAGGTTTGAGTACCTTAACTATCATTAGCCTCTGTTAATAATAGTTTTTCATTGATTGAATGGCAACCGAACTGGCATATTTATTCATGTGTATTAAAAACTTTAACCATCAATTAATATTGCGAGAAAGTGACAACAATCGTTTGAGACAGTTCGAATAATCCTAATATGCATTGATAAGAGATATGAAATCGATATTAACTGTAACCTTAGGGAATAAAATTTAATAGTAAAACTAAATTAGTTCGCTGATTAAATTATTGAATGAATAACGGAAAAAGGAGCATACAGCTTATTGAATTTCTGATGGAATAATAACGATAGTCAAATTTCGAGAAAATTCGAAAAAATTATTCCTATACCAGATATTCGATCCGATATTCGTTCTCATTACTTCGGATATCCTATTTCACGAAATTGGATACGAAGACATTTCGCATTAACTTGAATAAATGATATACTTGCAGACTAAAAGCTAACTTAAGCAAGCCGATTCTAATTGTAAAATTCAATGAAATAGCCCAGTACCGAATTATTCTCTATTTCATCCTCCAACTCACTCTTCACAAAAAAAAAAAATTATTTTATATTTGCCTGCAAGGTAAATTTTTAAAACTTTCCTCAAATCAGGCACATTAACGCATCCCTGGTACGCTGTATGGGTGAATTCAATAAAATGATACATGGCATTAATAATCTCCATCCAATATTATTTATCAGCATTGCGAAAAGAAAAGCTTATAAACCCACCCGTAGGTATCTACCATACCGACAATATACTTGGTACATACGCAGTGTATTCGCAGTCTTCATCACCGCCATTGCCACAGCCACATGCAATTTACCCTTCTTACCCAATACCGCAGAATGATATTTCGAGGCTTAGTCGTATGTAGACCTCCTGGTAGTTACACTGAAACCCACCGGAACCGAATTGAAGTGACCACAAATGAGCAGCGAAGAAGTAAAAGAAGAGAAAAAGCTCTAGCGGTTAAACTTGAAACTAAAAGTTGGTACAGATACAACACACGTTTACCGGTCGATAATGTCGCTTCATTAAAGCACATCTAGAGCCTGAAATTAACATTGGCTCTCTGTGAATGGAAACTCGATGGAAATGCTTCCTGCAGCACATTGACCTACGACCTGCGTGTACATACTGCGTACATGTTCCGTATACTTGTACCTATATTATTCTGTGTAGATGCAGCTGTACTCTGGTTACTGTACGACACAAACGGAAGTTGCAACAATCCGTACGTTCGATTAACGTGTATTGAGTTTCCAGAGACTAGGGAATGGCCGCTACCACGTTATAGCCAAGGGACTACTTTGGAAATCCGCTATTCGCAGGTATAACACTTCTAAGAATATACGTATATCCTTTGATTGCATTTTGTCTCAGGACGATCGTTGTCCTACTTCGGATGATAGTCATTTGTCTCCAACTCTGCAGTCTCTACGTCGACACTCACTCTGTCCCAGGACGAGATTACTTGGTAAAAATTACGCGAACTTACGACTTTATCTTACCATCCAGTGATAAGTTAACTTCCTGCACTTTAATCCACTGTTAACTTTTAAATTAGCTCAGACACTGCGACCAGAGAGAAAAAGGACTTGGGGTGCAGAAGTGTAGAGAAAACTTTTTTCTAGAAATAAGGTAAAACAATGTTTTTCAATAAAGTACGGACTCCAGGCGGTTGCTGCATGCCGCTCGGGATTCTGGACACTTCGCATCGCCCGTTGGATCTCAAGCTTGGCAGGCAAAGGCGGTTAAGACGTCTTTGTGCGTCATTTACCCATGCTGCGTGGGTAATATATAGTTTGTCGATTTTTTCAAGTTTTCATCAATCTTCCACGTCTTCCTTTATCTTAACTAATATTATGGACATAGTGGAATATCTCATAATGAAGATATCAACGTCGGGACAGGCAACCTACAACTACGTGCATTTTGCGATATCGCAGTTTCATACAAGCGTACCTTTATCACACTGCTGTTCATTATCAAGATCTAGGAATTCCTCTGTCTCGCTATTCTCCTGCTTCTTACTCATGCACCTGACTAGCAACTGAAGTAAACAGATATACATACAGCAGACTATTCACTTCGTTACTCAGCAAGCCTGAGAAAGGTTCGTAAGATAGCTGTAATCGCGAAAGGTTGACAGTCGCGTAACGTTGATAATAGAGCGTGAGTAATACATTTCATGGGCGAAGAGTGGAAACTGGACAAGCGGAAGTTTTGTGTACGTATGAAAAGAAGAAATAGAGTGATGGAGAATAGTTGAAGATAATGTTAGAAGAAGAGAGAGAGTACGAGCGCGATACTGATACCAAGGAAATTGATTGCTCTAGACTCAAAAGAGAGAGGGAATCTTACTGGTTATTTAACTGCATAAAGTTTTAGAAGTTTCAGTTGCTGAGTAGCAACTGCAACTACTCCGTGGCATCCAAAAACCTGGTAAATATTGCTGAACAAACTTTATTTGAAACTTTGTTCAATGAGAATAAGTGGTGATCTAGTCTCATTCCCACCATCAATATGAATTTTTCTTTGCTGCGTCAGGCCTGTTGGAAGTTTGAATATTTACATAGGTTCACTTTCTTGGCCCTAGGATACCTAAATCATAGCAAAAAAGAAGTTAACTATTACATTCGTCTAAATGTTACTCACGTGTGTTACGTATGTCATTTGAGTCCTTTTATTCTCAAAAGTTGGTTCTACCATAAAAATCAAATGAACAATTCAGTTGGTCGTTTGGCCTGAATATCCCTGTATATTTAGATTTGTGGCCAACATAGGTATATCAGAAGCATGCCTGCGAGAATTTTATGAACTAATCAAAGTGAAAAATGCATATTTTGCATCGTAAAAAATTTGGTACGTGAACTAGTTATCTGCCGGTGCGAATGGAGAAGTGTTTTGATGGTATTACAGATTCTCTTTGTCTTTTTCTTTATCGTGGGAAATTGGAGTAGAGAGAGTGAAAGACTTCAAATGCTTTTAGGCTTATTTACATTTATAGAGGCAAAAAAAAAAGAATGAAAAACAAAATGGACGCGCTTGCGCATTAAAGTAATTTCACCCCTTATACTTTGTTAGGCTTGATGACCTATGGAATTAAGTAATTAGCTTGGGGAATCCCCTTACGACAACATTGCGATTAAGGTAGAGGGGCGTGTTCTTTCTTTAAAATCTCAGGATTTTCTCTTGTCGATTAATTTTTCTTGAAAAGCAGAAAGGAAGGTAGCCTACGGCTCCAGCTGTCTCAAAAGTACGGTGGGAAAAAAGAATGAATGATAGGATGGTTCCATTTGCTTGTCGGTTGACATATGTAAAAAATATATAAATAGGACAGTGGATGTGGACATAATGTAGGAAATATGGCTGATGGGTATTCAAGTTTGTCATGCCTTATAAATAATAATATCCAGCAGATATGGCGGATGATATATTGGTTGGTCATAAAATGAAGAAAAAATAAAGAAGGTATGCTGTTTGTTTCAAGCAAGGGTCCTTTGATAGTCGATTTAGTTATTTTTAAATGTATTAAGGACATCATGTATTATCCACTGTTTGTAAATGTGAAATATGCAGAATGCTTATAGTTTTGAATTGATTTATTCAATTATACAGTTTTTTTAGTTTATCAGTGGTGGGCAGCCGCTTTTCGCATCTGGACCAAGATATTACCCAATTCTTCACGCTTCCTTTTTGCTCTGATGTGGGTTCCCAGCTAAAAGATTATTTTATATTTATGTAAAAAGCCTTTACTAGTTTACAGGTACAAGTATAGGATTGATTTTTTTCCTACAGAAGTAACTACTTTTAATGTATTCAATTATATTCAATAATTACCCTTCGCTTCAGAAACTTCAGAGCTCTTTTGTCCTTAGATACCTTGAGCAATTCCATTGCCCTCTTTTCATAAGGTGCATGTCCAGTAACTTCTCGGATCAAGTCCCTAATGAATTTACTGTGCTTTGTTAATCTCTGGGGGAAAAAAGTAATTAGGAACTATGAGTTTTGTTTTCTTTTTGTTGACAAAATTCATGAAAATTATAATATTTGTAAATCACTTATTAAACTTGAAATTAGGATTACATCTTAGGTTATGTTATGTTATGTTATCATGTTGTGGTATACATTAGCTTACCCCTTTTAGTCGGGCAGGGCGAATGGTGACAGTCTTCTCCTTTTCAGATGCATTTTTGGCTACACGAATTTTCGTGGTTTTGTGACCTTTATTCAGACCAACCGCCAGTTCGTACCTCGGTGCCATCCTGATCTATAAACACAAACAATAGGTTATGTCAATCGTATCGGCCAAATTTATAGGATTTAGGGAATTTTCTTTTTAATATATATCAGTAAGACTACTTGAGTATTCTGTTTTAAAAGATTTGTTATTCACTGCGTTAGTTGTTCACGGATTATTGAGATATTTTGAGATTCTATTACACACGTACCTTCGCAAAATGACGATACAACGCTGAAAGAAAGACGTTGCGTTAACGTTCTGCGCATGAGTCACGTAGAACTAAGATGGCGGAGTTAACAGTATTGACAGTTATAGTCCGGCCATGTTGCTTGCCGTTACGACGCGTTTCTAGGAAAGGAACTGGACAAATTTACATTGAAACAAGTATCCACATTTAATTCATTTGCCAATACAAAAAATCTTAAATATAATATCTAGAATTTGTTCAGCGCTAACATGACCAGTAATTTTTCCTAATTCTCTCATGGCATTTCGTATTTCTTGAGCAGCTAACACCATATCATATTCATCGGTTGATGACAATTCGAAATAATTTTCAAGATGTTCCACACATTTAGTTAAATGAATTCGATGTCTATTTTGACTGATTGTAGGATTTTCCCTCGATGGATTACCGCAGCTAAATAAAATATTTTAATATTTAAAGTTCAAATTCTTACATTTCTTAACCTTATATTTGAACTTACATTTCTTGAAAATGATGAGTTATAATTTCGAGAAATTCTTGGAAACCTTCTTCCTTCGCACATGAAATCACAGTTATTCCATCGGTTCTTAGTCGCTCCTTCGTTTGGTCATTCAACAAATCAGCTTTGTTCATAACGACGACACAATTTTTTACCAATACTCCTTTCTTTACTAACAAATCTCTTAATTCGAGTTTTTCAACGTAATCCTGAACGTACTCGTCGTATGTTTTTCGGCTATTGAGATAAACAGTTGCATCAGCCATTAATATGACAAAATCGGCATTGTTCGCATAAATCTTTGCTCTTCGAATTCCTTCTTGTTCGACCACATCAGTCGTTGCTTTCGCGAGACCAGCAGTGTCGGCCAGGACAATTGGATACCCAGAAATATTTGTATTTAATTCAACAATATCTCTAGTCGTTCCAGCAATTGGAGTAACAATAGCCACATTTCTTTGTGCTAGATAATTAAGTAGACTACTCTTTCCAACGTTTGGTTCTCCTATTATAACTGTTCTTATACCATTTCGCAGAATTTCGCCCTTTCTACCATCAGACAGGTGAGTCCTAATGTTTAAGGAAAGATCTCTCAAAGTTTCATTGCATCTCTTAAGAACATCACTCTCGATATTATCATCTTCGCTAAAATCGATGTAAGCTTCTAGAATGGCCACAGATTGAGCCAGTGATTCTCGCCATTTTTTGTACAATTTACTGAGACTTCCATCAGCCTGCAGCAAAGCCTGTTTTCTTTGTTGTTCAGTTTCAGCATCTATCAAGTCAGCTAAACCTTCAACTTCAGTGAGATCAAGTTTATCGTTGAAGAAAGCACGTCTGGTAAATTCGCCAGGTTCTGCGAGTCGAAATTCCAATTTTACCAGTGCATTCATTAGCGATTCCAATATTGCAGGTCCTCCGTGTACCTGAAATTCCACGCTATCTTCCCCCGTAAATGAATTCGGTCCTGTAAATAGCAATTCTTGTCTTGCATAATTATCTTCAGACTTCAAATGGACACACTGTAATGTTCATGTGTTTACCAGGAAACCAAAGGCACAGCCCTCGATCTATTACTTCCCCAGTTTGCGGATCACAAATTTTTCGAAGAAATGCTTTTCTGGGTTCTGGTTTTGTCAGATTTGTCATTTTTCGCAGAGCTTCCAGAGCATCGCCACCCGATATCCTCACGACTGCAACTCCGCATTTTCCTTGGCCTTCAGACAATTTTGAAAATGGTTACATTCTGAGGACAAAAGGATCAACTATTGATAATGATTAATTGGCGAGTATGCAAGATTCCTTAATCTTTTAAGTTTACTTTGATTACTGAAAATAATAACCAGATGATAGTGCGTAAATTGTGGAGTTTCCCATTCGACGTTCTTCATTCTCGAAGATGCCGCCAGTTATCGATCGGTGACTCAAGCGAACACTGTGCCAGGACAATCGGAATTCACTCGCGATTTTACTACAGAAAATCTCTGACAATCTCATTGTTTTGTTATTAAGCTTGTTTCGTGGTGTTCAAGTTACGTATCAAAACCGTTGATGTTTTAATTGGTATAAGAAAACGCTACAAAAACTCGTGAAAACTATTCAGCCAGATGTCTATACGTACTTGGCCATGTTTATAATGGCGGAAAGGTAACACGCACATGATAATAATAAATATTTCTATACTTCAATAATTTTATTAAAACGACACGATAAACCTAATTTATATTCGGTATTAGTTCCATGTATTTTTGCACTAGTTAAATATTATCCGTATTTTCATTGATTTTTCTAAATATAGTTCGCCATTTCATAACGGAAAGTGGCGGTATATTAGAATGAGTATGGACTGTAATACTTATAGGTATTCTTTATTTTGTTTCAGATACATGTGACTGATTGAGATACTTTAAATATTTAATATAAAAATCAAGCTCAGTATGGCTGGCATTGAAAGAAAATTAATTACAAGTAAAGAAGTACAAGAGAGATGTAGTGATTGGGTTGAGTCACAGAAAGAACTTTTATATTCTGAGGATAATGTTTTAAAAAGAAAACGAGAAAACGAACATGACGAGTATTTTGATACTGATTCAGAGTTTGATTCTGTCTCTGAATGTGGTACGAAGAGACGTAGACTGGCTAAGCAAATGAAGGACGAAGTACTGAATTTGCTTTGTGAATGGAAGGACTGTCTTTTTGATAGTAACTCAATGGAAGTGTTTACAAAACATGTTGCCAATCATATTCCACAATTGGAAATTAAGACTACCGAAGAGGACAAGAAGGTCTATGTTTGCCAATGGAAAGGTTGTTCTTGGGAAACTGCTATACCTCAAGAAATTACCAGACATGTTAATTATCATGCGTTTCATGCAAAGCTTAAATGCATTGGTTCTAATATTAGAGGCAGAATCAAATTACCTGTAAGGAACATGATTCTGTATTTAAAAACATGTGTATATCCTGAATAGCTATTGCTTATTTCTATTATCAGTGAAGCTGTTTTGTTTTCCTTTTACAGAAATGTTATCGTGATGCTGCATGGAAAAATGTGATTGACACACCATCAACACATGTTTGTGAATGGGAAAATTGTCTTAAGACCTACAACAACTATCAAATTTTTTTATATCATGTGACTGCTCATATTGAGACAAATCCAAGAGGTAATAAGGTAGAAGGAGGTATAAAATGCAAATGGTTAGGTTGTCAGAAAAGCTATCCTAGTTTGTACAAGTTACGTGATCACATGAGATGTCATACTAAAGAAAAACTAGTTGCCTGTCCCGATTGTGGTGCTACTTTTGCTTCAAATGCAAAGTTCCATGATCATTGCAGGAGACAAATACCAATTGAGGGTAAGAGAACTTAGTGACCATGATAAAATATTAGTAATTCTATACATTCAATTCTTGTCTTCAACATATTTACAGTCCAGGGCTTCCAATGTTCTCATTGTAACAAATTTTACCCTACTGAGGGTATATTACGCAATCATATGAGGCTTCACGTATTTAATTATAAATGTACTATGTGCGACATGAGTTGCGAATCTCCGGCTAGTCTGGCAAAGCATATTCGGTACAGACATGTATCGACTAGATCGTTCCCGTGTCAATTATGCTCACATGCAGCCAAATCTCAACAAGACCTTGACTCTCATATGACTGTCCATACTAATGGGCCACTTTTTGCATGCACTGTTGAAGGATGCCTTTATACATGCAAAGGAGCATATATATTAGATAGGTATGACAATAATAATGATTAGAAATGATAAAATCTGATTAATTTATAATAAAAAATTAACAGACACATGCAACGCGTACATGATCAAGAAATCCGATGGTATTGCTGCCATGAATGTCCAATCAAATATCGGAAAAGTTATAGACTTACTAAGCATTTGATAGAGGCACATCATTTACAATGGCCAAATGGTCATAAAAGATTTCAGTATACACAGGACGAGGATGGTTGCTACAGGTTGCAAATGGTCAGATACGAAAGTATTGATGAGGAAAATATTTTTCCTACACAAGAATTGGCATTACCAGAGAAGAAGTATGATATTCGACTTGATAGCACTGCACCTTATGTAAAATTAGAGGTAAGGAGACTTTGCTCTTACTTTACTTAGGATTTACAGAAAAATCTTGAGAATTTCAGTACTCCAAATTCATAGATGTAAAAATCATCCTTCTATCCCTACTCCTTTTATTCTGGCTTGTATCAATAAGAAGCATACAAAGTGTAGATAATGCAATGGTGGCTGGTGATTGAATGAGTATTAGTTTTATTATTATTATTTCGAATCATCTACAAGTTAAGAGAACGTGGTTCTTGTTTTTTAAGATTACAGAAAGAGATGATGGTACATTAAGCAGTGAAAATCATATGCTGCAATCACAGTCACAAGACAACATAGGGAAATCTATGCCAATTATTTCTAATATACTGATATCAATTGATGAAATGGATGCAGATGGGAATATAATAAAGAGTAAAGTTGTGGAGACTCAGGAGACGAAAGAATTACCGCCATCGCAAGAGCCACCGATTATTTTAACATGAACATAAACCTAACCTGCTATGTTTAGAGCATCTAATATATTTTTTCTACGTCACCTGTGTCTGCATTGTTTTATTATTTCCTCCTATACTCGATCGAAATAACATTCATTTTATACCTGCTAATTCGGCATAAGTACAATCTACTTGAAGCGTTTTGGGATTCGCTTGCCTCTTTGACTCTCAGCAATGGCCGACAGCGCTAGTGTCGATCAAGTATGAATATTCCTACTTTGGTGTTTTCTCTCTACGTATCAACACAATATTCTCGGTGCTTCCCCTTCTATAACGTATTTCCCGCGTATTTCGTTAACGGGTTGACTATGGCCGTTCTGTAGCTTTATATTAAAGTTGCTCATAAGATTATTGTTTATAATAAATCTGAACCATTTCTATTACATTATTGTAAGGTTTTTTGCATTAAGAAATTTTGCGTTTTATTCAAGTTCGTATGGCTATAGTTATCGAGTGTTGTGGATTCGATGAGCCCTTTGTTGCGTTCGACTTACTACACGGGGATTAATTTTACTTAACGTGCTGAAGGTAGGTGTTGTATGTACAACTTGATTGTAGCTTTTATTATATATTACCATTAAAAGTATTGTTGTTCTTTGCTTACCTTCATGAGGTAATTGCATTCCTTTGTTACAGTTAATCTAAAATGAAAGTTATGAATGTTGCTGTAGAAGATCAAGATTGCACCATAGAGTTGGTTACACCGCCAAAAAAAAAGTTAAAGCAAGGTAATCCTGATTGTTTCGTTTTCAGTCCTTTCAGGGATTAACCATATTATTTAAATTGTAATTTTTGTAACAGGTGTATGATAATTAAGGAACTGTTTCTGTTTTAGCACGGCTACCTTTTCAAATGCTCAGTTCAATGGAACCAACTAATACTGTACCCAATAAAAAGCGAAAATTAAATTCTCCATCAACAACAAGAAGTCCCAAAGTAGTTAAAATTACTACAAAAGAAAATTCATGTGAAAAGGCAAAATTGGAACAGTTAGATATTAATTTGGAAGATGTCACAAATGATACAAAGAAAATTGAGGATCGGGTTCTTGATATTACAGAGCCAAAAAGTAAAGAAAAAGAAGATGAAGCAGTTAGTGATAGGGACACAAAAACAAGTTTCTCTAAATTGGCAAAAGGGAAAAAACAGATAAAGCAGAGCCCGCTTACAACATTTTTAAAAAAGACTGATAAGAAACAAGACAGTAATACTGAAGAATTAGTGAATATTGAGAATACTGAAAAACTTATGGAAACAGAGGAGTTAATTTCCAAGAGTAAAAAAGAGCAGTCCGATGAAAATGACAAAGTAAGAATGAAAGAGTCTGAAGAAGTAGATTTAAAAGATAAATCAAATGATACACAAAAAGGAAATGACATAGATGAAAATACCAGTAAAAATTCTGACACCGATTCTGATTCACCATCACTAACCTCCGAAGATGAAGAAGAAGTGAAAGAAAAATCTAACGATGAATCTGATGAGAAAGATAAGTTAAATAATTCACTAACACTAAATGAAACAATGAAAGATGCTGTTGTCAAAGTTAAGAAACTAACTCCAAAACAGGTAGAGAAACACTTGACAAGTGTTAAACGTCGTGAGTGGATGCAGCGTGTAAAAATGGTAAGATTTTGTAAGGTTACAAGTATTATTTTTTTTGTATACTTTAAGTCCATAGAGATTTGAATTGTCCCGTTCTTTTTTTTTTATTAACAAATAGGAAAAAGAAAAGAAGCGTTTAGAAGAACGAGAAAATCGTAAGAAAGAGAAGGAACTAAAGCGCAAGGAGCGAGAAGAAAAAGAGCGCGCAGAAAAGGAACTAAAGAGAAAGGAGAAGGAGCAGAAGGAATTGAAGAGACAAATAGAAATAGAGTGCGTACGTTTGTCGTATTGTGCGATGCCTTATGAATAATACCATAAAAAATATATAACAAACCTAACGATTTTCTCGCAGGCAAAAGCAGAAGGAGAAAGAAGCGAAGGAAGAGGATCGCCGTAAGCGGGAGGAAGCAAAAGAAGAAGAGAGAAAAAGAAAGGAAGAAGAAAGACTCGAAGCGGAGCGTAAGAAACAGAAAGCGGCTTCGAATTTCGCCAGTTTTTTTGTGGCCAAAAAGCAAGAAAGTAAACCGGCGGAAGAGGAACACATAAAAATACAGAATTTCATGCCCTTCGAAATAAAAGCTGACATGAGAGTAGCTCCGCTCTGCAGAAGAAATTTAAGTGAATCAGAAAAAAGTGAACTTGATAAAGTGTGTACAGGCGTATCCGTAAAAAGTCAACTTTATTTGGAAGAAATAAAAAGTGAGTCTAGAGCAATACGAACGTCCGGCAGAACGTGGCCCGCGGAATTGAAAGACGATGTGATCCTCATCGGTAAGTGAAACATTGATTTGCATAATTTGGATGGCCAGTTGCAAAAACTCTTGAAATATGTATTAAATATATTTCGCATAGATGAGGATGAAGAGGACAACTCGAATGTGATCGATCAAAAAAATTCTTCAGTTAATTTGAGCAGAGCAAAGCTTTTGATGTTCAGGGAAAATCGGCGACCAGCGTATCGAGGGACATGGCGTAAGAAGAGCGAAAATATCACAGCACGGCGACCATTTGCGAAAGACACGGTGAGTAAATATAATAATTTGCAACGTTTTTGTATTTCGTACATGTTGCGTTATCAGTAGATGGCATGCTTCGATAATTACCATTTATTATTCCACAGTTTATAAAATGTCACATTTTCCATTGAAAAATACATATTTAGCATTAAGCATAACTGCCGAAAGAGTAGCTAGAGTGCCCTAGTCGTGTACCTGTGCAAATAGATATCTCTTTGAGCGCAATTCGACCATTATTAACTTTTCAGGAAAGTTTCTTACTATCAATCTGTAGCTTAGGATAATACGAGGCTTTAATGGCTATACGACGTTGTCTTTCTTCTTTTTTGTTTACACATTTTTCATCCACATAAACTTACGAGTTAATGATTTACGTTGATTCTACTTACATACGATACTAACTGAGTATTTACGGAGCCTCGCTAGCACAATAATCGCGACCATAAAAAAAAAGGAGATAAAATTCAAAGTATCGGAAGGTAGACAAAACTTAGAGAAACATCCGCTAGAGTTGTGTCGGTAAAGCATTCATCTTCCCTGAACGAAATTCTCTCGATCCTTGAAACAAATGATATGCATTTTTACGATGCACTTTACGATGCTTCGCCAAATGATCGCTTCGCGCGAATCTTTTGGAGCACATCTCGCAAGGATAAGGTTTTACTCCGGAATGAGATCTCCGGTGTCGTGCCAATTCGTCGGATCTGCTAAAGCGCCATCCGCATCCTGACCAAGTGCAGGCGAATGGTTTCTCACCAGTGTGGCGACGAAGATGCGCCTTTAAATGAGAAGCCTTTGCGTATACCTGTTTCAAAAATCAAGATTATTCTTCAGGATAATTACTTGGGCCCTTTCAGGATGTATAATTAATTTCGTAACATTTACCTTGATACATCCTTGATACGTGCAAGGATAACAACGGTCCTCGGCCGCATGAGCCAAACTTCTATTAGTATAATCGTGAGTTGCGAGAGCTGCGTTAGCTGCGGAAGAGAGTAGTAGATTCTCTTCTAGTTGATTATTGTTGTGATCCATACCCAGGGAATCTTCCAAGGCCCTCAGGTCGATCCCTAGTACCAATAGAGGCTCGTCATGTTGTAATTGTGTTTTCGGTTTTGGTAATGGTAAATGTAGAAATCCTTCGCATCCTGGAGTGCAGAGTGGAGTCCTTTCTGGTAGACCAGCATCCAAACTCTTATCCAGGCACCATTCCAATTCTGAGTCCAATTCACTGAGCTCACTTAGACAGCCTATGGATACGAAATGAGTATTTCAGAAAGTGATGTTGATTTTTTTTTAAATGTCAATGCTCACTCGAGGACGTGGAGGCATTGGTAGTCCAGTCGCTCCAGGGAATTTCAGGAGAACTTGTCAAGTCCGTGTAACAGTTGACAGAAATTCCAATAGGATTCGTGGGGTAATCCATGTATTCCGAATTTTCGCTAAGTGGTGTAGTACAGGGTGTTTCATAGTCACAAGGTAAAACCGAAGTGCTTGGGGATAACAGATGATTTTCAGCATCTGGTCCATTCATATCCAGACCCAGGGCCGAGAAAAATAGTTCGTCTGCCATCTGCGTTGATAATACAAAATCATATAAAAATGTATATATTGTCATGTTCTGTTTGTCAAATTTGCATATAGGTAAAGGATGATTGTGTGAAACTGACTAACGATAAAATCGCTGGACATCGTGCGACAACACCGTCACGTGATATAACATATTAGCGACGCATTGAAAGATTGTACTCTGCGCTTATGTATGGATCTCATATTTTGCATACAATCATAACAAATTATACGTGGCTCGGCGTCTTGGCAGATGGGTCAGCTTACATCGCGCGAACTTCAACAGCAGAGGCCTCTTTATCGTGTCACACTGATTTCAGTACCTCTCGCCACACTTGTCGTGAATGTTAATGTGCAGCACAAGAAACGTCAACAAAAGAAACAAGAAATTCTCAAAGTTGTATGAATAATACTCACGTCAAACATGGAAGAATCGAAATCCGCACGATAAGAATTTTCAAAAGTAGTGACCGGCTCGAACATCCCGGTTACAAAACAGATTGCTTTTGGTTCACCTTAGTGCCGCGTCGACCCGGTGCATTCTATTGATTTCTTGTACCAATGATTCAGGTGAAATGAATTTTGAGAATCATCGACCTTAGCTATGAATGACGTTAGAACAGTTTGGTATTAAGATGATGAGGTCCAACAATAACTGGTCTCTATGTTGATCTTAGCTTAACTTGAACTTTTCAAGTTGGGGATGTTGCGCACACGAAGGACTTTTTGAAACTGGTTGGCGATCGAGAGCAGATCAAAACGACGTCGCGTCGAGACTCGATGAGATATCAAGTTTGTGCCACGCGGTGCCGTCACCGGCGTGTCTCCCTTGGGACCCGTTGGCCACGGGTTCCAGAACGGCGACGGTCCAGACGCGTCCCTGCTTCGCGCTATATGCTCATCATTTCAAAACGTTCCCCAAATGGCTGCTAATTGGACGATAAGCCGATTACTCGTTTGATATTTATGAGCGCGAAGCGTCCTAATCGTCCACCCGCAAGTAGCCTTTTTCTCTATTAGCTCAAAAGACATTGGTCACTTTTTTACGCCGGTAGGATCATTTTTCGATATACTTTGATTACTTTATTCGACGATAGCGGCTTTCTAAGTGCGTTTTCAAATTAGAAATTGGCATTTTCTTCCCACTGGATTGACCATAGGCAATTCTGGTTATTGAGGATTGGATGTCGAGAGCGAGTTTGCCAGATTCCAAATGGGCATTATAGAATGCACTTTGTATTATCTTTTCAAAGTGATAAACCGTTTAATCGTCAGTAACGGTTTTCAGAGACACAGACAGAGACAGAGTGTGAGATGGTAGGGGAGTGGCGGGGGGAGAGGAGAGACGAGAGAGGGAGGGGAGGAGAGAGAGGAGGAGGGAGGGTGAGAGAGAGAGAGGGAGGGGAGGGGAGAGAGGGGGCGAGGGAGGGAGGGAGGGAGGGAGAGAGAGAGAGAGAGAGAGAGAGAGAGAGAGAGAGAGAGAGAGAGAGAGAGAGAGAGAGAGAGAGAGAGAG
>JARQTG010000079.1:0-10669 GCA_030142615.1 Syrista parreyssii
AAGGAGAATAATAGATATATGGGAGATGATTTCGATCCACGCAAAGAAGAATCCTATCTCATGTACTATGACGTAAACAGTGCGGTGCAGCTATAAGTCAGCTCTTGCCATTAGACTCTTTCGAGTAGGAAGAAAATTTCGAGCAATTGGATATTCGTAATATTCCCGATGATTGTCTCATGGGATATATATTCGAAGTTGATATGGAATATCTGGTCGGACTTCAAGTCCTTTAATTCAATTCCTTATCGAATACTACTTGGCGATCCCTGCCTTACTTGAAATAAATGTGTGTTCATTATGTTAATCTATGACTCAAACCCAACAACTATTTTCAAAATAGAGCATTCGGATTTGCTTAATAAGATAAAAGCCTATTAACAACATATAGTCTTAGAATATTATTAATCTACTCAAAGTATTGTGAAATTTTGAGCACGGACCCGCCAAGTAGTACTCGATAAGGAACTTCCCAACGTTTTATTAATTATTAAAGGACCATTAAACGATAATTAAATATAAGAAGCAATAGTAACACAAAAGTGTAGCGAAGACGTTATAGAAAATGTTGAAAACACAATTAAAAAGATAAGCTAGTGCTAGATCATATAGTAAATTATGTACTTGGCATTATAATATGATTTAAATATTTTTTGTTAGTACAGCAATAACATATTATATGTATAAATATACGTATTTCTTTTCAAGGTGGGAAATTCAAAGACATCCAGTACTTGGCGATTTTTTTTGTACGCGAAAGTGTTTGTTGGGAGATATCACAAGTTTTTGTCCTTTAATAGTTTATGTTAGAGTAATTTTAAAAACATGAAATCTGCATTGACGCGAAATAATTATTTATTCGTTACAATCTAATGATGAATCCGGACCTCACTCTTGAAGGAATGATATAAATATTCAAATTTTCTTCATATGTTTGCCTCCATGGAAAAAGTACTAGTATTTAAATGGCATCTGGAAAAATAACATGAATCACTTAAATTTTATAGACAATAAAAGTTTAAAATAGTCATGAAATTATATATACAAGATGTCCCAGGAAACTGTTAATGAATGTATTCATCTTGTCTGTAATTTATCCCCTGACAAAATCTACTATTTGTGATGATGTTTTGCCAAAGAGAACCACAGGTAACTAATGATAAATGAATGAGATTCCAATGATTAGTATTGATAACCATTAGCAAAATGCTACTGTTTATGATAGATTTGGTTAAGGAATACCTATCCTTAAGACAGTTATTGTATTATTATATATCTTATTGTAATTGCCTCGATGAATCATGAAGTTATTCTTGAGAAAATATATATATTAAAATGTTTTCCATAATATTGTATCTGCGAATCGAAGAAGTTCAGCATTTAAAATTGAATGTCACCTGAAAGAATCATAACATGAATCATTTATGTTTCATCGATGATACTGTTTCATATTGTTATGGAATTATGTATGGGACATCCCATGAAACCATTAACAAATTTATTTATGAGGCCTGTCATTTATGACAAACACTGTGTATACGCATGCAAGCAATATGTTAGTAAAAAAATTGAGAATTAGAAAGTATGAGATAGTTAATTATAATACTTAGCATGTACAACTGGACATTGCGTATTGCACTGGTCTTTCATATATGTATAACAGAGTTTAAAAGTGTTGAGGAGTGTCGTCGTGTTTAATGCGTGCGCAACACGAGTTTTCGAGCGACGGCGGAGTTAGCCGAACGAAGTTTTTTTGTCGAGGCGGCGTCTGCGGTCGACACGAGCATTCACACGAGTCAGTTACCAGCGTACAGCCAAAGGAAGTATACGCATCGCAATTGTAATTGCGAGACATTGAAAATATACATATTCTTACGTTTCCATCATTTTCTTAAATATTTCTTTGTCTTTACACGCACTGATCCTTATCTCCAACCCGCAATTGTTATTCCATGAAACAGCCTGCGCCTCAACAGGTTATGGGCCCAGCACACAGGCCGGAATAAAAGTGCGGCGAGCGTGGATCAGGGAGACGGCGTGTTTCAAGAGCGCGTTGTGGAAGCGTGGTCGAATCGGCCATTACGGCGTACGAGCAAAGCTCGAGGATGCCGGACGATGGGCTAGTAGCGTCAGTGAAACGGTTCAACGGATCAAATTATCAAGCTTGGAAATATCGCATTACCAAAGTGCTGAAAGCTAAGGGAGTTTTCGATGTCGTCGACGGTTCGAGGATGAAACCGGAGAACGCGGAAAGCGTAAACCAGGGTCGAATGAACACGTGGCTTCAGGACGATGCGAAGGCAGCGGCGATAATTACGGCAGCGTTAGAGGACGAACATGTAGACTGTGTGTTGGTGTGCGATACGTCGAAAAATGTGTGGGATACATTAAGCACAATGCACGAACAAAAATCTGCGGCAAATGTCGGGACGCTCGAGGAACGTTTCTACTTATATAAGATGGCGCCGACGGACACGATTGTGCACCATGTGAGTGTGGTACGCAACATGGCCAGTCAACTAAAAGATCTCGGAGAGGAGAAAACAGAGCGGTCAATAATCGCGAAAATTATGTCAAGTTTAACGACAAAATATGCGGTGTTCAAGACCGCGTGGGCGAGTGTGAAGTCTACACGTCAAACCATGTCGTATCTGCTGGAACGCTTAATCGAGGAAAAGTCGAATCTCGGGGGAGACGGTGAGTCAGCAAGTGCGTTAGCAGTAACAACAACAGGTGCGAAGCCGAAGAATGAAAAGAAAAAAAACATAGTGTGTTGGAACTGTGGTGAAGAAGGTCACTACGCGAATAAGTGCGATAGGCCGAGACAGTCGAGAGATAAAGACGACAAAGGAGACAGAGGTCACTCGAGTGCCGGGTGTGCGTTCGTGGTCACATCGGGTAAGAAGAACAACGAAGCGTCGGTAACAGGCGCGAAGCGGCAGATACCGTCGGGCGAGCAGATTCGCGAGTTGCAGGATGCGGATAACGCAGATGTCTGGATTACCGACAGCGGGGCATCGGGACATGTAACACCACGACGGGATTGGTTCGAAAATCTACGGTCGGTAACGGGAGAGACCGTTGTACTTGGTGACGACGGTGAGTGCGCGGTAAAGGGCGTCGGAAGTATTCGGATCGAGAAATTCGTGAACGGTAAATGGGAGGACAGTGTCATTAACAACGTTTTACTTGTTCCTCGGGTGAAGAGGAATCTTTTCTCGGTCGGTGTGTGTATGGACAACGGGTTTCGAGTAAACTTCGAGGATAAATTTGTCGAAGTGTCACGTGACGGTGTGATTGAGGCAACAGGACTAAAACAATCGAACCGCCTGTGTCGAATGTTTTTCCGAAGGTCGAGAAAGAACCGTGAAGTGAACGTGACGGCGACGGATCTGAAGACTTGGCACGAGAGGCTCGGTCACATCCACAAGAGAGCGCTTGTCGAGCTGGTGCGTCGAGGCTTGGTCGAAGGGGTGAACGTAAAGAACGCTACGGAATTTTTCTGCGAAGCATGCCAGTATGGCAAATTACACAAACTTCCGTTTCGCAAAGAGAAGAAAGCGACGTCGAGCAAACCAGGAGAAATCATACACAGCGACGTGTGTGGTCCGTTGTCAATTGACTCAATAGGCGGAGCGCGCTATTATGTCCTGTTCAAAGACGACGCCACGGGTTTCCGGTTCGTGTATTTTATTCGTCACAAGTCTGATGTCTATGATCGTTTCGTAGAATTCGAGCGTCTGCGAAACAACAAGTTCGGACGAACGATGCAGAAGTTTCATTCTGACAACGGGACCGAGTTCTGCAACACGAGGATGCGAGATTACATGAAGATGAGAAGGATTACGTTCGAGACAACCATACACACCAGAACAAAATGGCAAATCCGAGAGGGATAACCGCACTATTGTTGAAGCAGCAAGAACGATGCTTCAGGCGAAGCAGATGCCTGCTTACCTGTGGGCGGAAGCAGTGGCAACGGCGGTCTACGTGCTCAACAGGACTGGGAAGTCAAGGAGCAAAGAGGGTCGTACACCGTACGAACAATGGACTGGGAAGAGGCCGGATCTCCGACACGTGAGAGTGTTCGGATCGGATGCTTACGCACACATATCAAAGCAGAGGACGACGAAGCTCGATGCTCGAGCAAAGAAGTTTGTCTTAACGGGATATGACAGCGGGTCAACCAATTACAGGTTGTACGATCCCGTGGCACGTAAGGTTTTTATTTCCAGAAACGTTATCTTCAACGAACAAAGCATGAACCAGGAATCGTCTGGGACGAACATCGAGGTCGTTTTCCCATTAACAAACGAGAGCGACGACGAAGGGAACGACGTAATCGACAACGGAGTTGCTGAGAACGAAGTAGTTGAGAATGCAGTGGCAGAGGACGTTATCGTGATCAAGGACGAGGTAAAACAAGGTCAACAACAGGACGAGAGAACGCCGAGGACGTTGCGCAATCGAGCGCTGATACATCCACCAACGAGATACGCATTGTGTCTGGTAGAGCATAATATTCCAACGACATATGAAGAGGCAATGTCGAGTCCAGAGGCTACTCAATGGGCGGAAGCCATTGACGAGGAACTCGTGTCTCTCGAGAAAAACGAAACATGGGAAATCGTTCCAAGAGTTCCTGGAGAAAAGACGATCGACTCGAGATGGGCATTCAAGATTCTGCGCGACGAAGATGGCAACGGGACGAGATTCAAGGCACGTCTATGTGCCAGAGGGTTTATGCAGAGAGAAGGTATAGATTACTCTGAAACCTTCTCCCCAGTGGTGAGATACGACTCACTTCGGCCGTCGTAACGCAGTTGGATCTCGAAACTGCGCAGTTCGATGTACGCACTGCTTTCTTACACGGTATCCTGGACGAGGAAATCTGTATGGAGGTTCCGGTAGGACTTCGCGACAACGAGGAAGTGAGACGTCGAGGCGACGTGGTGTGCTTGCTGGGAAAATCTCTCTATGGGCTCAAACAAGCACCACGTTGTTGGAACCTGAAGTTCGTCAAGTTTCTGCGACGTTTCAATCTCGAGGGGACAGACGCGGACAAGTGCGTCTTTTTCGGTGTCCACGACGGACACGATGTTTATCTCGCGTTGTTTGTCGACAATGGGATCGTTGCATCAAAATCAAAAGAGACAATCTCTAGTATAATTAGTGCTTTACGCGAAGCGTTCGATATAACACTCGGGGACTGCGGCACATTCGTCGGAATGCAAATCTGTCGAGATCGAGTCAATAAATCGATGTACATACATCAATCGGCGTACGCGACAAAAATAGTAGAACGGTTCGGTATAAGTCGGGCAAAAGGGCTTTCCATACCAGCGGATCCTCACACGGTGTTGTATCCAGTAGAGAACGAGGACGAAAAACAAAATGTACCATATCGCGAAGCAGTCGGGTCATTGATGTTTCTCGCGGTGGTAACTCGTCCAGATCTTGCTTACTCGGTTAACGCAGTCAGTAAATTTTTAAACAAACACAATGAGATTCACTGGAATGCCGTGAAGCGTATCATAGCATATCAAATCGGGACAATCGGGTTTGGAATCGAATATCGCGCGAGCGAATCGGGAACGGAGTTAACGGGGTATTCGGATGTGGATTTTGCAAGCGACGTTGCGACGCGTAGATCAACGACGGGGTACGCATTTTGTATTGCGGGTGGAATTGTGACGTGGTCGTCACAGCGACAAAAACTCGTGTCTCTAAGTACAACCGAATCCGAGTATATTGCCGCAGCAACAGCTGCAAAAGAGGCTGTGTGAATTCGCACTTTATTAAACGGTATAGGGCAACAGCGAGAGAAGTCAACTATGTTACACGTCGATGATCAGAGTGCAATACGTCTCATCCGCAATCCAGAATTTCATAAGCGTACGAAACATGTTGACATAAAGTATCATTATATACGCGAGAAAGTCGAGAATCGCGAAATCGACGTTGCGTTCATTCCGACAGAACATCAGTTGGCAGATATATTTACTAAGGCATTGCCAAAGGATCGTTTTGTTGAATTGTATTCAAAACTCGGGCTCTGCATAAAACACTCAGACGGCGGAAGTGTTGAAGAGTGTCGTCGTGTTTAATGCGTGCGCAACACGAGTCTTCAAGCGACGGCGGAGTTAGCCGAACGAAGTTTTTTTGTCGAGGCGGCGTCTGCGGTCGACACGAGCGTTCACACGAGTCAGTTACCAGCGTACAGCCAAAGAAAGTATACGCATCGCGATTGTAATTGCGAGACATTGAAAATATACATATTCTTACGTTTCCATCATTTTCTTAAATATTTCTTTGTCTTTACACGCACTGATCCTTATCTCCAACCCGCAATTGTTATTCCATGAAACAGCCTGCGCCTCAACAAAAAGATCCTGTTAATTATCCTGTAAACATATATAGTATTATTAATACACTCTTTCAGTTAGTGATATCAAATGTTAAAAGTATAAAAATATTTATTGAACAAGGAAATATATTTCAGGCTTAGTCAAAATTCTATGTCATATGAGTAATCTAAGTTTCAGTTTTAATCAAGTAAAGTACAATAATACTTATAATACTCCAGATAATTTCTTACCTGGTTTGATGTACATATGTATAACAGCACAAAGACTTTTACACTAACCTTTTCTTATAGTACACTATTAACTGTCACATTTGCATAGCATCCTGCATCATTAAAACCATAAATAATGGGTTTCTTCTTCAACTCATTCAAATGCTACCTTCAACATTATTTCGAATATTTCCAACCAGGAAAGATAATTATAAGTTCGATTTCTAATAGACCACACTGTATATATTGTATCACTGAAAGACGTCAAACTATATTTATCTATATGCGAGTGCCTTCGAAAAAGATAGGTCCAGCGCCATCCGTCGTGTGAAAAAGTAAATGGACGTGCGAAGACGACGACGACGACGACGACGGAACTGAAATAAAATCATCTCGCTCGCCATCTTAATACACCCTGATCTGGTACACAATCGGTGGCAATCGATTCAGAACCCTCAATTCCTATAGTGAATGTATCAATAACTTTTTCTTATATATAGCGATTCATAAGATATTTCATTCCAAACACAGGTATAAGTGTTGACTCGGGTAAAGAGTCTCTGCGAACCGTACCCTGTACAGCCGGTTGCCTGTACTAGGCGCAAGACTCGACCGAGTCTCTTGATATCAAGAGGATTATTGTTCCGGGTATGACTGATACCCTGCCATGGGGTTATAAATGTAAAAATTGTAATAAGCACAATGTATAATTAAACATTTCAGTGATCAAAACGTTGACTCTAAGTTATTATATGTATGTTACTCGATCCTTCTCCGTAACGCTGGCTCCGAACCATCTACATTGTTTCCTATTCCTTACCATAAATAATTCTAAGAAGTCTCTTGTACCCTTTGTCACGTAGAAAAATTTGGAAGTAGGGAGGACTCTTTAAAATGACGCTTGCAGACGCTATGGTTCAGTTCAAAAATGGCTGATCCGATGTACACTCTGTTATTCTCGAACGTTTATGTGCCCGTTGAATGGGTGGTAGACAACGGTATGGAAGGAAATATCCGATTGGCGGTAATGAGTGCTCTTACAATGATCGACACGTTTAATGACGTTTTGTGCATTATTGATATCAACAATGTCACAGCTATGAAAGAAGTGCGTGGAAATGTGATATGGTTCAGAAAGATATAAGGTAAACACTGAAGAGTTATCGTAATTATTTATTTTTTATTTTAATTTTTTTTTTCACTATATTGTATACATTCGATGAAGAATTCCATCACCATTCTTATGTACTATAGAATGTTTCAAAATATTTTTTTTTAACTTAGGCATTGGGCTGTTTGGAGACGATTTCACTTATGCATTGGCTACTTTGAAGACCCGTGACTGTTTGGTTTTGCAGTGACAACATGCGAACCGGTTACTGTCGAGGATACAACTGCAGCAGTAGCAGCAGCATCTGCAGTAGGTGTAACAGTAGCAGTAGTCGTAGTAGAGTGTAATACTGTATATATTGAGAATTGGTTGTTCGTAGCAAAGCAACTCAACTACGCCACAAATATAAGGAACGACACTCTATAGTTCTCCCGGGAACGGGAATCAAGGAACCTAAATCCTTGTAAATGCTAAAAATGGGCGCCAGGCGCACCGTTGCGTCATGAGACTTACGAAATTCCCGAGAAAACAAAGGGGACTCCGGCTAGTCGGAAAGAGACGGAAAGAGATTGGTAGAGGGGCAGGGAACGCACAGATGGTAAAGAAAGTAGATTGAGAGCACGATATGTGTAAAAACTAAACAATCGACCCTTTTATTTGGGACTTATTTAACAGTAGTAAAGATAATTAACAATTGACGAAATAAGAAAATAAATAAGAAAGAAATATCGCGCGAGACGAGGTCCTTTACGGGACACGCGAATACTACACACTATGACAATTCTATAAGTGATACAAAGTCTTTGCGCGACACGTGAAGTTAGATAGAAGGATTCGAAATACGGTACTATTCCACCGATGATTCGTCGATGTACGACCGCGTGAAATAACGCTTTTCCGAAAGGGAAACGATAAGTATAATTCACGCTAGGCAAACTAGGCAAAAGGAATCAAGTAGCGGACAGACTTGAACAGCAGAAGGCTAGAGCAAAAACACGCGATAACAAGAGGTAAGAAAATAGTGTAGGAAATATGATGGTCAACCGTAAGAATAAGAGAAAAGAAAATAGCGAGATATTAACGGAAAATGTTAAGTCCGGAACGTACGAGAAGCGTAGTTCAGGAGTTCTTACGACAACTGTCCAGGTTCACCGAGAACATCGAGATCAATAATAACAATACAAAATAGGATAAGAGTTCACGCTAAGGCACGGAATCTTTTTCTCTGGCGGTACGCGATCTTCTCCTCGGCCGAAACCGGGAGGACAATTTCGAAATAAACGAGATGTCTGTAATATTGCGCGCAGAGTATAAAAGATTTCGTCCTCTGGGCGTCGAGACGCTTACCGTGAACGGTACAAGGTCGACACTGAGGCGATACTGTTCTTCTTCGAATTATTTCCTATCACACTACCGGCCAAGACGGCTGTCCACGTAAGAGTGTAGTTCGAGAATTCTTCTTCTCACCGGTCGGGGCTAGCTGCCTCGCGGTGAGTCTAGTAAGGCCCACTGGGCCAATCGCCTACGCGGAGGTCTGCGGCCAATCACGGCTTACGCGCTAATATTCGAGACATGCCAATGGACTAATTAATTAAATTAAAATACGGTACGAGAATATTGTACAACTACC
Organism: Syrista parreyssii; assembly: GCA_030142615.1. Lineage (NCBI taxonomy): Eukaryota > Metazoa > Arthropoda > Insecta > Hymenoptera > Cephidae > Syrista > Syrista parreyssii. The sequence goes on from JARQTG010000079.1 coordinate 9,319, forward strand.
CGACGCGGAATGCTCTCCTTGAGAGTAGGTATTGACCAGGGCCTCCTAGGAATCGTACAGACGCGAGACTGGAAGGATGGTCCGATATTTGAGTTCCCTTACAGTCTACGCACGATACAGTGGCGTACGTCGCCCTTTCGCGAGATTGGAAACTTGTGGATGGTTGACCAGGCACATCGCCGTGTCTCCTTAACGTCCAGGTTGTAGCGGGTAGCTGACAGAAGTCCGGTCTTGATTTGACGGGACGTAGGTGTGGCGAAGGGTTGTAACTCCTTGGCCTAGGGTAGCTCCCTAAGCTCCCTCTTCGGTACGGGTGCCTCCTGTAGGGCACCGGTACCGGGACTGACGAAACGATATTGTAGTCCATGGCGATGTTCTCCTCTAGTCGGCTCCCTACTTTATTCGGGGCAGACTGTAACGGGGTGGAGGCGCCTGCTGGTGTTAGCGTTTCTCCACGCTCCCTGACGTAACCTTAGGCGGCTTTCCTCTTGCGATATTGAGGAAGATGTGGTTCGTCTTGCAGGTGGTTTTCCTCGACATGACGGAGGCTCGGTGAATCGCTTGAAATTATCGTATGGACAAAAATTAGCCTAATTCCTTAATTGAGTAATCGGGACCCTAGAGTTCTTGACTGGTACAGTCGGATTTTATTTTCCCGAGGGACGGTACTGCGTCCCGTGATCAAAAGCACGCGAGTATCATCTCGGGATTTTTGTGACGTCGAAAATTAACGTCACAGTGTATAGTGTATGGAAAAGAAAAAAGTATATTATAATTATTTCTTTATAAACCTTCTTCTGAAAATTTATGCATCTCCATACTTTGTTCATCCTCGGTGAAGCCTAAAAATCAGATTTCTCAATCCAACTGTTGTGCGAATCATCGAAACCTAACCATTTCACGAAAAGTCTGTTTCCTCGTCTCCTCAGCACCTTCTCCACGAGATATACGTCGGGGTATTTGACTCTGGTAAATTCCTGTTCGTAGAAGCCGCCTTCGATGGGATGATTCTGATAGTTCTCGAGCTTGTACGTCACCGGATGGGTATTCTTCACTTGACTTATCGTAAATATTTCCGTCGTCCAGTTGGGTGTAGCTTTTCTTGAAAAGGTGTTTAAATTTACTGATTAGTACTTTGTCTCCAACTTTGAATTTTGATCGGTTAAGGGGGCAGGTACAGTAATCATTTTGAAAAAATCAATTTTTTTTTTTTGCATTTTCTAAAAGTAGCATATTTCAAAAGTATTCTCTGCAAATTTCAGACTAAGCGGACTGTTATTTAGGGAGATAAGTAGCTTTGAATGGAGCCGTGTCGAACGCATAAAAGTATACGGCCGGCGGTAGTGGCAGC
>JARQTG010000081.1:0-39924 GCA_030142615.1 Syrista parreyssii
TATATAATATATGCGTGTGTATACGAGGTGGCCATAAGAAAGCCATAAGCTATATGTATATATACACTTGTGCATGTATATATCGTAGCTCTACGGCGCTGCCGTATCAACGTTCAGAATCTGCAACACCGTGCGCGTTGTTACATTTAGTAAATACTCGAACCATTTAATTTCGAACGATGTCTATAATGCGATCGAACTCTGGTTATTGCTGTCCGTTCGATTCGTTTAGGCTCTTTGGGTACCGAGCCAAGAAAGAGACTCGGCAACAGAGCGGCACCTTGACCCCGAGTCTCTTCTCTCTCTCTCTCTCTTACTCTTTCGCGTACTCTGACTCCATCTCTTACGCTCCTTACCATTCACCATTACTCTTCTCTGCTCTTCTCTCGGACTCTACCAGAGGCTCCTGCGAGAGCAAGTTGGATGCTTTGATAGGCACTCGTGGTGAGTAAATGGATGAAGAGAATGAGAGTGACTGTGTGCGTGTGTGTGATCTATCAGATAGAGAGATGGACAGAGCGAGAGTGAGAGAGAGAGAGAGAGAGGGAGGCAGAGTAAGAGTAGGTGAGCTTGGAGAATCAGAAGAGGACGAGAAAGCTCTCGACTTGATCTTCTTCCTCTTTTTCTTCTTCTCCTCCTCCGATCCGACTGCGTCTCGACTGGCGGCAAACGTAAGTCACCGTGGTGGCCAACCTGGATCTTTGATCATCTGTGAAGTCATCGCGGTCGCCAACCTGGATCTTTGCTAATCACGTGACGTCTCCTCGGATTACTAATGACAGTGAATCACGCGGCTTGGTTTACTCGGTACTGCAGTTACGCCGAAGGGACTATATTTGCTTGACGTTTAGCCAGAAGATCTTTCCTTTGTTTTCATCGGTGCACGTACACTTGTTTATTGCGTAATTCGGTGGCTTCCACGAGGAAACTCCGGGAGGGTTGACTGTGGTGTAGCTAAAGGAGGGATGATGGGACTGGATGGGGGTAAAGGGCTGTTGGAGCAGCAAGGACCCAAAGGGGTGCCGGTTCGGCTGCATTAATTAAACTAGCGGAGGACAATGAGCCTGTCTGCCTCGCCATGTAATTCACGCCTCTCCCGAGAGAGGGTCGACTTTGCTTTGCAGTTTAAACTTTCCTCGCGCCTTAATTACCCGCGCTGCTTTGCATCCGGAGCGTCGCGACGACCCTCCTCGATCGATTGGGTCGTCCCCGTAACCCCGCCGGAAGTTACCTGGGCAAAGTGCTGTGAAAATTTGCAGTTTACACAAATTCAGCATCTTTCGCTACGCTCGGTAAAAAACTGCCTATTTCTTCCGACGTATTTTCGAACCCACTCGATAACAGCGCAGAGCAGGAATGCGCTACGCGTACATTGGAGGAATAGGAAAAATACTTTGAAGCAATCTAGCGTAATCTACGGTATTGACCAATAACGCAGCACGCACGTTTTAAACAGTTGGTATTCGCGCAGATAGAGCACGTGTTGGAAGAAAAGTTTTTTTTTTTTTTTTTCAAGAGATTGGTAAAAGTGCATTTTTTCTCGTCACGCTCAGTAGCCGTGCACAAGCATAAGCACGCGGGCTTCTTTCCAGGAGGAGAGACTATCGCGATTATCGATTCGTTGACAATCAAAGTCTATTGGCATTTGCTACTGGCGATCGTCAGAGGAGCAATGGCTGCTGATTCAGAAGCCTTAGGCAATGGCGGATCCAGGAACCTTCGCCTCTCTCTTCGTGGATCCGCACTGCGCAATTCGAAGTATGCCGCTGCCACCCTGACTCCTTATCCCTCGGCTTGGCTCCCGCAGTCGGGCTAACGTGGTGATGTCGATTCGTTTCTCCGTCCCGACGAAGAATGAGGGGGAGAGAGAGAGAGAGAGAGAGAGAGAAAATGGCCAAGGTTCCGTATCGCGGAGAGTCGAGATTGCGAATGAAATATATTGCGGGCGGCCGACATGGTCGCTGCGAGGCAGCGATAAAAATCCAGCGTGTAAGAACTCACTTAGGTAGTTTATAGAAAGTTGAGGGTGGCGACACGCTGCACTTTGTATTTACAGTCGCGAATTGAAAGTCCACCCAAAGCGGTAGTAAACTCGATGACTCGTGTATGTGACGATTCGCGTAAGCGACACGCCGACTGTCGCGCACCTCGTGAAATTGAAAACGCTGCTTCACACACGAGTTTGCAATCGAACGTCTGTTTATTAACTTGCTCAAGTTTATCGAGCAACTTCAGCCTAACGAGGTTAACAATGTTTGCCAATTATCCTGGTTAAATGATCTTGGCTGAAGATACGACGACAGCATCCACGTACCACCCCGGGCGGAGGGGCGGGGGGTCCCCACTTGCCTCTTCACCTTCTCTTCAACCTTCCTCGACTTCCTGCAATATTGCAGACTGCGCCGCGACCCTCTTCCAACTACCAAATCTTCTCCGACCTTACTGCTTGTACGCAAGTGGCGGCACAGCTTTGCGACTAATTACATTGACAGGCTATATACGTATATCGATCGACGTCCTCGCACTTTGTCATTTCGTTGGTTTCAATCTAAACTCGAGTATGTGCAATCAGTTAGTCTCAAATGATGGAAGAAATAACTGATTACTTTGAAAAATTTATTTCGGGTTTCCTGCATGAAATATATATATATACATATACATACACTGCGAGGGTGTATCGATAATTGCAGTGAAAGTGCAAACAAGTCCATATTGGTCCACGAGAATGGATGCTGTGCCGATGCCGGATAACTTGAACAAAGTCATGGTCAATCACTCGCTGATAACTTGAAACGAACTGCCGGTATCGCCTGGCTTTGTAGCATTAACGAAGTGGCTACATGATGTAACTGTTAATCGCGACTCCCGGGCATACGATTTACGAGGGCGATTTATTTCGGTGATGGGCGACGCCACTTGGGCGTCGCATCTCGCTCGGAGCGTCTCGTTTCTTGGGAGCGACGGGATTATTTTGGTTGTACGAGAAAAATAAGAGTAATACAGCTCTGACGTCACTAAAAGTACGAAACGCCAGTAATTAACGCTCGATCGAGACGCAGTAACTCGTTTTTTAGTAATGGTAATGTTCCAGATCCTAGGGAATTATTTTTATTCAAAGCGTACTTTTGGGTTCTCCTGCTCCATCGGTGCAGGTTACTAGACTCTTGATAATAATACTGGTCAAAACCAGAGACTATCTGTTTCGATCCATCTATCGGTATCGAGCATATAAGATGGTACCGGTTGTTGGTTGATCCTTTTTGTCGGCAGATCTGCTGACGATGACGGGAAAACCGGTTTTCTTCCAGTTAATGACGTTCGGGACTTCTCACTCTGCTTTCATGTACTATAAACTGCCTGGTTCCTTCTCTTATGCTCTGCTTTTGATTGTATGCGACTGTCCTTCGTTCGCGCATGCGCACTGGCGGCTCTCGTTAACGGTCCTAGGGAATTATATTATATAACTATCGTATACACCATACGATACACTGACCGAGGTGAAAGGTTACTCGGTATATGCTGGTTTCACACGAATATTTTGGTATAACGTTACTCGACTTGATCGACTGTCTAGGGTTTTTTTGTACCTCGCACACACGTGCTGGCAGCAATTTGATTTTGCCTGACTAAATTACACGGTGGGGTCGCGTTGCGTCATTTTGTTTTTATTTTTTAAGATTGGTCATACGTCGGATAAAGAGTGTTTGTGATGGGGGATGCTTATAAACTCTAGTGATTTATTCGTTGGTAGCTGCTGGCTAGTAATATTTTAGTCACTAGTATTCACAGTACGGAACTAGACATTGTATTGGTATCGTCGATTGTATCGATATTGAATTTTTTCATGGTGTCGTTACTGGGAAATTTTATAGGGGATTTGTTGTTTTTTTTTTATTGGTACTTATGGATTATAGAGCTCGTAATACATTGCGTACATAGAAATTACGAATTTTACGGCTGTTGATTTCGCGTCGGATAGACGACATTATTTTTATCACGAAAATCATTCGATTATTGTCGTTAATTTATCTGCTCGGCAGCCATCGAATAATTCACGGAGTGACGTTCAATTCGGCTCTATGCAAATTAATACGTTTAATTGCCAGCGACAAAGTACTCTGCACATATTCGTACTCGTCTAATGGAACGACTCGTTCGGACTACTAATATTCTTTATTTTCAAATTCATTAAAACGCGTAACCGAGCCACGCGCGCCGTTGACACACGCGAGGGATTTGCCTAGGAAAGAAGAAAATCTAATTCACCGCAGCAATTAAGAATGCGCCTTAATGTTAATAGGAGTCGCGGTAAAAGCGATTCGTAGCAAGAGAAAAGTAATACGACGTGAAGTAACGAGACGAAGAAAAGGTCAGCGCAGTGAGTAAATGTCATAGCCTGTTTCTAGTACCATTTCCCGCCGTCAACGTTCCTCCTACGAATGGCGCTGTTCCTTTTTCTCTTTCAGTAGCGGCGAACCGCGCGTTCAAAACTCGACCTGAATGCAAGTTCTCGCTACTGAAAGTATACAGTATTTTTTCTTTTTCCCTTTTTGTGTTTTTTTTAATAACTTCTCATTTCTCTTCCGTCATCGCACTTTTTCTCCCCTCTCACTCCGGTCGTTTCTTTGTTGCGATACATCGGCCAACTATGTACCCAACTAACCTAACCTAACATTTGAAAGCCCTTAGTTGGGTGTTAATGACGAGGGTTGACGCGTGTCGTTGCTTTTGCACGCGCCTGTCTGAATAGTATATACCTATACACAGTGCATTCATACCGAGTACTGCAAAAGTCACTAGGGAATACGTTGACGTAGTAGGCAGCGAGCTGCCGTGTGTGAAGGGTATAGACGGAAGTCACAGGTAAATTAGGGGTGAAAAGTGGATGGTTATAATTATTTTTGACGTATTAAATAACGCGATGCATATGTCTCTAGGAATTACATTCGAGTCAGTGAGTTTGCATTGAATGCGAGCCTCACGCGAGTGCAAGCTAACAGGAAGCTTCGTGGGGGGGGGGGGGGGTGATGGTCGTGTACGATTATATATAGGTATACGTACGGGAGATTTGGTACAGGCGTCAGAGCGTGGGCAACTGTGCACAGCTTTAGATACCGTTAATAACCTGTATACGCGCCATAACGTCGTGTTTCTCTGTAACAGCCCTCAATGCTCGTTGTGAACGGTCCTTTATGCGACGGCTCTGCGCCGAAGATTTGCCCACCCCTCTTGACGCTCGCTCAGGCGTCAAGCACTAGGGAGATTAATTGCGCCCGCCGTACCAACGCGACTGTGTCTGCTTTTTTTATTTTATTTTTTTTTCATGTTTCTCTCTTTCTCTCTTTCATCTTTTCAAACGAAAAATCCTTCACTCAAATTAACCCTCTCGTCGGAGTGGCTTCGTTCATTCGCTGATAATGCAAGTTAAGCTGCACACTTGCGTCAACTGTGTATTGGGGATTTTATAGTTACTTTTATTTTTTTCAATTACACTGAACTCGCACGGTTACCAACTTTGTATCTGTACTGTGGGTACTTATTCGCTACAGTAATCCTTTCTCCTTTCAATGGATTTACTTGCGCGTGTTAACCGGTTCTTCTAGCGTTTGCGTGCTTTCAGTATGGATTTAAGCGAGAATAGTTTTTTATTAAATTTTTTTTTTTTTTTTGAATCTACGAGATTTTTTAAAAAGACACGAAATTGCCGCTGGTCGGTATTTCGGTGGAAATTAGGACGTGCAAGCCTGACTCTTTTTCGTGAATTAGGTAAATCAGGTATTTTTTTTTTTTAGATTTTACGTAATTCTCTGGTTACACGTAGTTCCTTTTTTTTATTACTCGTAATTACTTGGTTACTCATGAAATATTGCTAGTCGATCTGCTCGCGGTCGAGTCGTTGCGTTAAAAACCAAATAGTTTATGAGTCGTGGGACGTGCAATTATCTGAGTTAGTTTCGACGCCGGGCGTCGTTGGTGTCTTCCGTGTCTTTACGACGCTTCCTCTCGAGCGTCTCTACGAGACGACTTTAAAGAGGAAGTCGGAGGGGAAAAAGAAGCGAACAAAAAATTGCACTAGTAAGAGAGAGAGAGAGAGAGAGAGAGAATGAGGATGAAAAAAAAATGGCAAATTGCCATTATGATTTTTTTGTTATCGCAGCGAAGAAACGACGCTCTACAGCAAAGAGCCCAGTGCCAGGCGTCGGCGTCCCCCACGATAGACACGGACCTGCCCATTAACCTCGGATCGCCGTACGTAATTATTTTCTTAATCGCGCGATCGTTAAACTCACTGCCTGCCATTTTCTTTTTCCACTCTTGTTTCTCCTGATTGCTGTTTCTCTTGGGTCGAAAATTATTATTTCTCGTCGCGGCTAATAGCGTCCGATATTTAACGACTCACCCATTGCGATAATCTTCGGCGTCGCTCGACTATCCTTTCACGATTGTTTTTACCTTCTTTCTTTGATAATTGACCAAATAAAATCTCGACGAAAATTCATTCAACGTCCGCTTACGACGCGAGTACGGTTATGTCATCTGAATTTAGAAAATTTCAACAATTCAATACCACGTGTTATCGATTCGGTTAATCGATCGTCGATCAATCGATTCTATCAATCTAAATACGATTCATCCTCTCGATCCTCTTGGTACACGCGCACGTTATACGTAATACATATATAGAAAATACTTTCGCTTTCTCTTCTCTCCTGTATATTCAACCATACAAAGTGGCCTCGAGTTTCCAACAGCAATCTCCACTCAGCCGTGAATACATACAGTACAATACAACCAACACTATGCCTGCCACTGACCATTAACAATATATTATAATCGATCTGGATTTATCCCCAATAAAATGTATACACTAGTCCCAGTACCAGTAGCGGCAATAGTAGTAACAGTGGCAGCACTTTCACGTACACTCCGCGCAACAAGTATACAATTAAAAAGCAATTTGTCTCAAGCAATTTATAAGGACAGCCCATTACAAGGGACTGTAACTCTTGCGTCATGACTGAATAGTCCATGGATTCTATTTATAGTATATCAAATAGCACAGACGTCTTATTTCATCGAGTTCATTGCCAATAACCATAGGACTGTAGCATAGATAGTGAATACAGTGACGTTGTTAATCGAAAATATTTTTTTACTTCGACAACCCCCCAGTATCCCCACCCCTTGTTCTTCGTCCCTCTATGAATTCTCATATACGATTTGGCACGTGTTGTGTATGCTCGTTTGAATGGGGGGGAGTGGGATTTTTTTTTCCGAGTTTCTACACCACACGTACCTACCAGGATAGGTAGGTACCGTATGTACTCCTATCTACCTACTGCCTACCGGTACAGTACGAAACGGTACGCCTGGTACCTACGGGCAGACCAGGGACAAGAGAGGCGATATATAATGTTCCACGATATTAAACGGGACGCATTCCAGCGTAGCCACCCTCTGGTTCATGGCATGAATGCTTCTATGGGTCCGCAACCCCTAGTCCTACCCCCCTGGACGCGAGCAACCCGCTTCCTGGTCCAATCGTTATATACCAAATTTACAGCTCGGATGCTGGCAGTCCCCCTCCTGCCTCTTTCATCCCCTGGAGTCGACTGCGTGTAGATTCTATGTTCGTTTGTACGGGAACGTTACTAGGTTTTTTTTATTTGTACTTGCGATTCTTTGGCAATTTTTATCTGGGCAAATTTCAAGCTTCAAAATTACCTTTGTCGCATCGGATTTTATAGCGTATGTCAATTTTTTTATTTTAACGTGGTTTTTTTTTCTTTTTCTTTTTTTTTTAGTCTGCCTTTCAAGACCGAATTTAATGTATCTTTTCCAGCTGCGATTTTCCTTTATGAAATTGTAACTTGAGTGAGGTTAAGGTACTCGTGGCTGGATCTTGTACGCGGATGCTGGTCTGTCCACGTTTCTTGCAGCAACGTTTATATTTTTCTCTTGTCATATAATGACTTCAGTGAATGCCATCCCTGTTAAAAGTGTCATTAGTTTTTTTTTTTTTTTTTTTTTCTTCCTTCCCCCCTAGCAACATCTGCCATGGACATCTGCAAAGATCCAATAAATATAGCACATACACCTCCATATATGCAATGCATAATTACGATCATTAAAAAAAATCTCAAATCAATCTACGCCATATAATACATTTTTTGAAAATAGAAAAGAATTGCCATTTAGTAGAATTTTAAGGTACTTTTTTTTATCCCCACCTCTTTTTACTCTCACCGTAGAGTCCAACTCCTCTGAATCCAATTAGCAAATATCTGCAGACATCAGATACCCAATGGACCAAATGCAGATTGATCCAGGCGGATGCTGAATCGAATTTTCAAAATACTCCAAGTTGTACCGGTCGGTTGGTTAAGGGATGACGAGGCTGATACGGAATGAGGGGAAGTGAATTTTGGAGGGCGTGGGGGGTGGGGGTGGGTGGCCCAACGCCGCACATTATTCCGTATAATGAACGGCAGTCCGTATTCCGCGCGGACGGTACGGTTAGACGGCTGCGGTCTTGCCTTGCATTCCAAAACGCCCCGTTCCACCCTATCATCGCTATCCTGGCCATTCCCTATCCTTCATCCGCACATTTCCAACCCTCCTCGAACCGCCGAATGCAACCATGCGTCATCCGCCATGATCTATGCTTCCTGCTGCCAGGGCATTGCGAGCAGCCGCGTGCATCCGCCACGCCGATGCATTTCCACACTGGCCATGCATCTCCTCCACAGCGGCGGGGAGGGGGTGCACCCTCCATTCTCCTCCACCATTTCCATCCAAATGCACGAGCCTGCCGGCTTAATTCCCCGTCTCTATTAACCGCCAACCACCCCTGAATATCTGGAATAATGAGTCCACTTAGAGCAGCCTTGAATTCATTTTGCACCCCGTGTATAATCACTTGCGTGCAATGTCACTGTGTAGTCCTTACGTGCAATTTTAGCTGAGTTACCAATGGTCTTGTTGAAGGGTGGTAAATAAATTTTTTACGCGTTATGGTAATGGGGGTTGGGATTTTATTTGTTGTAAAATCGACTGTGTTATAGATTGTCGAATATTTTTCACCCTTGACTATTATGGCAAAATGCTGATTTCATTTGTTGTCCACTGGCACTTCCACCCTTGTGTCTGTATATAAGGGTTGGGTCGAAGTCCAAGTGAATCCCTCCACGTGATTCCTGACGGCATAGAATTAGTCGGAAAGTGGTTCGTGACTGTTCCGGGGGTTAAATCCTGTGCTTCGCGTAAGGGATGTTCTGCGGGTGGGTTGAGAATCTCCCTTAACGTTCACTCCACCCTCGAGAGGCGGAGCTGCCGCCCACGGGCCACCCCCACTTCACGGTACGGCACTGATACGCGATATCAGCAACCACTTGTTGCTTACGGGTTGCACCCCTGTTATTTTTCACACGCTGATTTTTCTACTACCACTCCCAACCCCTACCACGAATCCCTACCCCTTTTTTGCCCTACCGTGTAAAATCATTTAATAATCCCGCTAGACTCCCGGCCAGAATCCGTTTTACTACAAAAACATCCCCTCCCATTTTTTTTATTTACCAGCAGCCAATAAGAGGCGAGTACCTGTCGGTAGTCGGAATCACTTGTAAATAAATCTTCCATTTGCCATTTGGCATGCGAAGGGTGAGGACCGTAATTTTTGAAAAATTCTTGACCTGCCTTTTTTTTCTTTTACAATACATGCCATCCTACTATTCTTACACGATAGTCTCATGGACCATTTTTTCCCATATTATTCACTACATTAATCTTGGATTAGAATCAATTAATTAATAATCGACACGCGTACTTTGTCCACACGAGTTATCGGACTTGGTACTATTAATTATTAACGTCCACATTGTACGTTGGGAATTTTACCTTACGTCATTGAATGAATCCAGCAATACTAAGGAACCTTGTATTTCTTCTTGTTTTACGTCATTTGTCTCGGTAACATTGACAACTCGCACGTCTGTTGCTCTGACGTATATCTTACTGGTCCAATAGCTCGTATGAGTCCATTACGTAAGAGTCATCGAGATCCTACGTGTTTCCGACTATTTCATTATGGAGCAGATACCATATAAAATTACAGAGTACTAGATTGAATAATTGAATTGCGAGCCCTTATGCAATGTATTAATATGCAGCTGTGAATATATATATATATATATTTCATTGATAACGTCACTGATGTCATACACTAATCATTCAATTGTTCCCCAATAAAAATTTGTTCCTTCTCTTCAAATATCTTCTTTTGGTTGTTCCAGGCAGTGCGGTGGCTGCAGCCGACACCATTTCCTCGCCGTGGACACCCGCGAGTTCCGGGCCGCCGCCCGACGCCAACGGCTCCGGCTCGGATACGAAAAACCTCGACGTTGGCGAAATCAGCGATGTGAGTCTCCGTTATATTATATATTATTATATTCCTCGGATCGCTCGAGTCATTTCTCGTGATATTTATGCATAAAATATTGTATTAAAGGACGAGAAGGACCTGTCGGCAGCGGATGCGGAAGGTGTATGGTCACCGGATATCGAGCAGAGCTTCCAGGAAGCTCTCACCATATATCCACCATGCGGCCGACGCAAGATCATCCTCTCAGACGAAGGAAAGATGTACGGTGAGTGTTTAAACGTGATATTAGGGAGGGAAGAGAAAAATAAGTTTTGCAACCCCGTTACGTAGGATGATGGGGTGGATGATAGGTCAGCAGGTTAGTTTACGTTAGAGCCTTTCAAGCTATTACCATAGCAATAGGGATACGAAGAAGAAGCAATTGACGTAATAAAATATTGAAGGCAGCAGGTGCGAGGCTGCAGATCGAAAAGCTGAAAATTTATTTCTGATCGATATTCGATCACGATGATATAGAAAGGCGTCACGTCGATATCGCACAACTCTGAGGTCAGTCTACGTGACCGGTTCGATGTTGCCTGTTGCACCGTAGCACAATCGGTATTACCACCATCCAAGTACCAAGTACCGTCGCTATAGCCACGAGCATCGATACCATCAGGCACATCCCTTCCCAGCATCCATAGCAATTCTCGTCATTGACGTCCATGAATTACTCTTCTCTGGACCAGGATGCAATAGCCCAGAATGGCCGTCCGTGCTTTGTTCTTAGTTCCCAATCTTCTTCTGCTCGAGTCTCCTGATGACTTGAACGGCTTTCATTTCCTGATATCCAATATTCCCCATTCGTACCATGTGATTTCCACGCTTTTCCACGTAGAATCTTAAGATTCCGATGAGACGCGGGCTTTTCGAATTGGAACGTGATTAAGTCTTCTGGTGAAATTCCAATTTTGCGGTGTTTGTCGACACAGGGAGATTCCTTGGATTGTGCTTGGATTGTAATATGACGTAATAAACGCGAGGAATTTCGTATGCTTTTTTATTTGCTATGGGGATTTTATATATGTATATACACATCTCTCTCTCTCTCTCTCTCTCTCTTTCTCTCTTTCTCTCTGTCTATCTGTCTCTCTATGGCTAAACTACTACTGCGTTGCTGTCGGGTGTAATTCAACCTCCAGGTCTGCCTAGAAGCTTGTTACTTCCTCCGGATGTTTGAATCGATTCGTTAGAACACAATACCGTTTAATTTCCAAGTTCTAAGTGAAAACCAGTCGGCGTAATTGAATCGCCGTATAAAAAGGTTCTTGTTCGGATTGCTTAATTCGATTCTCGTGTCGTCGGATAAATGCAAACATTTACGTTCCCATTGCGCGCACTGGAATACACGAGGTGGCTTCTTGTTTTTCTTCGACGTTCTCGCGCAGAACAAACTGCCGTATTTCGACTGCGCTTGGATGAATATTTGGTACTAGAATTTTTTGTGAATTTTTTGTGAATAGAGAAAACCCACCCCTATTTCACGGCTTGCAGTGCCCGGACAATAAGTCGCGTGATATTCGATAAGAGAGTCTTTAAAGGCCCGGGTCGGTAATAATGCAAATTCGTAGAAACAAACGGAAGGGACGAAGTCGGAGGAGGGAGAGGTCGTCGAAAAACGGGCCAAGCATTTGAAACCACCCTTAGAAACGAAGGATAACGAGGCGTGAAAATCGTTTAACGCGATTGCCCATCGATCCTCTTGAAACTTATTTCATCCCCGCTCACCGAGTCCCTTTTTTTACTTTCTGTCTGAAAGCTCCTAGAATTCAGCATCCCTCGCTGTGCCAGGACTCACCCTCCTTATTCCTCCCGTGGCCTATCCGAAGCTAGCTTCGCGAGCCAATAAAGGATTAGTCTTTCCAGGATTAAATATCTCAAGCCAATTTAGCCTCATCCCGTCTTCTCCCCGATTTCTCATTGCCAGTAGAAATCCACCCCTTGTCGAAACCCTTCTGTCGATTTTTCTTACATCCCAGAACTCCCCCCCCCCCATCCATTTTCTCTCACTCCTCTCCTTCTTCTCTCTTCTTTCTGATTCTCATCACCCTCTTTCGTCCTACCCTCCATCCACATATGTATACTTTCATCCCCTAACTCTCAGACCCCTTTTACAGCCTATTCACGGTATACCGGCTGATGAGCCTCGCGTTCCTCAGCCTCTTTTGGTCCTTTTCACCAAGCTAGGATCTCTTAAAAAATTGTCACTAATCGATCGCATTTAATCGCCCTGGATCATTTTACGTGTATTTTATTCTTTATCTTGCTGTCTCTATCTCGTTTTATTTACCACTGGAAATTCACTCCCGACTATTTTCTTGGTACCATGGCAGAGCATGACCGAGATGCCTTTATAAGCTAGAAAGAGAAAGAGAGCGTCTGGCTATCCCATAAGTTCCCGGTGCACTTGGCGTCCAATAAACTTCATGAAAAATAGATTAAAGGAGAAAGATAGACACGAAAGGAATTGAGGGTAAAAAGAGAAAAGAAAAAGAAGCGAAACAACTTTCGATGCTTCGCGAAGCGCGAAGAACGCTTATATAGTAGAACTGTTTAGGCTTTTATCGTGAGATTCTGTACACCGGGTGGCGAATTTACCTAGCAAATATTTAGTAGCCCACCGACATGGGCAACGATTGAGAATATAACACGGGTGTCTCGAGTGTCTATGAAAAATCTCAATTTTTGCATACATCCATACACGTTGGCAATAACGCACATTCACTCCCTCCATACCTATCACTGTGGAAATACTCTGCCCATTATTTATCCTGTACACATAGGGTCGTTAAGTATGATCTAGTAACAAATCGCGCTCGTCTCTACCCTACCAAAGAGCCACCCTGTAGATAACCTAGCAAGTATTCCTTAAAGTCCCCGACGCCGGATATTCGCCTTAATGCAATGAGCAAATTGCGTCGGTCGCGGCCATTGCAGACGTTCTGAGACTCCTTGGATATTACGAGGTTCCGGACTATTGGGTATCGTGCGGACCAAAAAAACCCAGAGTTGTACCCACAAGTATAGGCGGGGTTGTACAGGCTAAACGGATATTACCTGAAGTTAGCTTGTTCATTGGATTTCCTATAGCAGAACCATCTTCAGGTTGTACCGAGTAACTCGTGTGTATAGCTATATACGCGCTCGCCAGCTGATTCTCCTATTGCCTTTATATTGACACTCAGAATCTAAAATGGCAGCTGATTCTCGCAACTCTGTTCTAACAAAATACGTTGGAGAGTTTCCATCTGGAAATTAGACTCCTTATGGTTTGTAACCTTGCATTAGGTGTATGTATGTATGTATGTATGTATATGGCTCTATAAGCAGGCGTGCAAGGATCGTGTGGTTTGGTGTATCCTGGATACAGGAAATTCCGTTCTGGCAAACTACAGGTAGCTCTATTGAGATACTAACGTGTACACTGCCTCAGGGACGCGGATATATCATGGAGTCTAGCAAACTCGAGGCTTACTCCTCGCTTTGGTAGCTTGGTAGGTTGAGTAGGCAGAGAGTAGGTTGGTACACCTAACGTTACGTATCTGCTCAGAGTATAGAAGTGGAACGCGCGAGCTAGCATAGCCGCCATTTATCTGATCTCAGAAGCACGTAGAGAAGCAGCCGTCTGTTACGATCATTGTGCTTTAGCTGCATGTGCGCCTTACCTCCCAGTCAGCCGTCAACCATAGCTAGCTAAAAGTCACTGTGACGCATCGTGATTTCTGGGTTGGCAATAGATTTTTTTTTTAAGAAAATTAGGAATCGATTTTTATTCATTCGCACTCAAAACACCTGCAACGACAATTCATTGGGATCTTTGTCAGGCAGGGTTGGTAAAGTTTCTACAGGGCTTGCAGACTAAGTGGAATATTTCTCTGAAACAGGAATTCGATATTTGCATGTAGGCACTTCTACACACTCGTGAATATTCACGTGCATGAACATATCTCATAGGTGTGTATAGACTACATACGAACGTGGGTCACGCAGTCTTGGGGGGGGGGGGGGACGTGTCCCTGTGGGGTGGGCAGGGGGGTCAAGTGGGAGTGTCAGAAGGTTGGGAGGTCAGAGGTATAGTAAGGGGGATGTCCAGTGTCCAGTTATTGACCGGCGAAAAGGAGGGTTGGACATCGTCTCAGCGTTTCCGGAAAGCGTCGTCGTTTCGTACCGAGGGCGTCGCGACGTCCGTGTCCCGGGCTACCATGTGATATACCAGTGGCATCGGCTTTTCTTACCGCGTATCCACTTCCCATTTTAAGCAGTCGACCCGTTTACGAAACCTGCCGAGAGAGTCTAATTTGAGAGTGTAAGCGAGAGATATAAAATCCTCAAGTATCTTTCACGCCTGGGACTCAATCTGGTTCGAGCAGATCTTAGGGTTTTCTCTGAAAATATCTAAAGACATATATGTATATATATATATTCGATTGCCTAAAATCATCCTAGGATCCGGAAGGTCCGTAGGGACTCAACGTATACAAAGATTCCTCCGAGTTATTCCCACGGGACAAATTACTTATCCGGTGACTGCGAAGGAAAATCCCATGAGGATTTCAAGGCGTCATTCAGAGTTGGGAAATGCTCCGTATCTTCGATCGCTCTTTCATCTTCTATCCCAGCATCCCGTCGTCGTATCCCACAGGATCCCATGGTACACGGTATATAAAACCCACCCTTGAAAGTGGATTTTCCATGCTTGAGAAGGGTTGGAACGGACATTGCGACGACTTTCCCAACTTCCGCTCGTGCAATGTCCGATCCAATAATCCACAAGCGAGATGTCGCTCGAGTCTGAAATTATGGGAAATTATGTCTGCCGTACGGCACGCTGTACCACTGTACCATTTTATACGTACAGCATCCTCCTGGATGAATCTCAAAACTGTTGGACCATGCGACACAGTGGTTGTGTACAAATCCCTTGGGACGTCCTTGTATTTCGTACGTGCAGGACTTGCAGACTGGACCGAATAGTAGGACGGCTGCTGAATCCTGTGGACGGGTCCACGGATACATGAGGATGCTGCGCGCCGCGAAATTGCCAGGACAAACGAGCCCATTAATTAAATCTCCCGTGAGATTATTTCACGCGTGTTGCCTCGGACGTTATGAACTGACCGCCTTTTCTCTCTCTCTCTCTCTCTCTCTCTCTCTCTATATATATATATATATATATATATATATATATATATATCGCACCCACGCACGCGCTCGCCCCTCAAATATTCGTCCGCCACTCTTTGTCGATGATGGCGCCTGTTGCAGAGACTAGGCTCCCTCCCCTCCCCACCACTCTTTTATCTCTTATCAGTACAACCAGTCTCACTCCGTAAAGGAAAAAGCCTGCTAGAGTGGCTGCTAAACCATATCATCGTTTGATCTCCAAAGGAGAAAGAAGGAAAAATACATATATACATATATATATATATATATATAACTGAAGTAGTACAACAATTATTTTAAGTATCCATGCAGTTTTTTCAAAAAGAAGCTCGCAGCTTGGATGCATGGTTTTTAAGCAAGCATTACCGCAGTAGAATGTTTGTTTAATAAAATTATGTAAATAACGTAAAAAAAGATGTTACGACGGAATCTCGTGGAATACGTATTACTAAGGAGCGACTGCAAGTCGCGTCTGTCCTTTACTTTTTTCTGTCCACTCCTGACGCGAAAATGTTTCTAAGGGAAAGCGGCTGCCGCTTGACAAAGGGATGGTCCGAGCCCACGTCTAGTCAGGTCGAGCTAGGACGACGGCAGGATGTAATAATCTGCGTCCGCATTGTCCGTCTTGCCGCCATGGCAAGTCCTTTGACATCTCGCGGAGTTTAATTAAACTCGAACGTAATAGGCAGCAAGATGGGTCGCCAAGCCGTCGGCTTTTACCGTCCTCAATGCTCTCCGGTCCTCTGCGTGTTCCTTCCTTTCCACCTTCAATTCCTTCCTTCGCTTAGCTGCCAGCTTTCTCACTTGCTTACTGCGATCCTGCGTCTCCTTCCCTCCTTCCTCTCTCCCTGCCACTCCGTCCCCTTACGACTAGAACTCACAGGGCTGTTTCGTATTCCGTGGAGCCGAGGGGTCAGCAAATTTATTTCCCTCGTTTGGACGACGTCAGGCGTCAAAAAGTCCGTCTCGGACGAGGAACGAGTCGCCTCCTTATATTGCCAACAAGCACTGTTCCCGGGATGGATACTGTTTGTCGTGCATAAATGAAATGATGAAAATAGGTGAAAATGAAAAAAAAAAAATAGTGCAAGAATATGTGTCGATTTTAGTCCATTCTTTTTTCTTTTTCTATGGTTCAGTCAAAGGCTCTAAGAATTAGACCGCGGGGGTTGGTCAGAATGACGGGGAGATAAAATCTTTGCCGGATGTGGAAAATTCTTCCGGTTGGAAAGCCAGTCGACTCGGCTAAACTATATTGCGCGCAGTGCCTGCTTCGTTGGCTGCCTTTACTCAAGAAGCATCCAGGTATTTTAATTAGCGCAAAACCGCCACGCGTTGTTTCATATTTATACAAGCGAGCAGCTGCTTTGTGTCTGACGTAATGAATATTAATTCACGGTCTTACATCATATCCAGCCAACATCCACTGGGCCGCAGTTGTGGTATACTTTCTTTTCGTTTTCCTTATTACCACCACCCTCACCCCCGCATGTCGTATCTGTTCTCTTGAATATCTTGACTCATTTAGGTTCTAACAGTTTTCATAAATTCTTTTCTTCCGTCGTCATGTACATTTTTAACGTCCCACCCATCGTTAGTCAAAGCGAGCAGAGGAAAAAGTTTGAATTTTTGTAACAATGGTGAAATTTGTGAATTTACTTGGTTTCTGCGGATACCTAAATACACTCGGTATTTCTCTTGCATCGGTATATGATTGAGTTACGTAGAGAAGGAATGTGCACGATCAGTTTTACTTGTGGCAATTAACAGTAAGAAACCATAACAATATCTGTTTACCAGGGTCGCATTTACGCGCAAGGGAGAAAAGAGGTTGGGTAACGAGCACAAGGGTAGAAGGAAAGGGGAGGTTTGGAAAGCTCGAGGGCAACACGTTACGTACCATGTAGATACATGTAGATAGAAGGAGCGATCCAAGGGAGCCAGTGAGTTAACCGAGAGAAGGATGAAGAAGGGTTGTGATGGGGGCAGGGGGGTGCACAGTGAGTAAAGGACGATGGGTCGCGCTTAGAATGGCTATGAGAGAGAGAGAGAGAGAGAGAGAGAGAGAGAGAGAGAGAGAGAGAGCGGGAGAAGAGGGTAGTGTAGTGTTCGCGTAGGTAAAGAGAGGGGTAGGTGTAGCACGAGAAGAAGCAAAGTAGAATGAGGAGTGTATATAGGAGGGTAGGTAGAACGAGGGCAACCTGAGGGTAGTCAGGGCCACGTAGGATGGAGGTCCGGGCCCTGCTTGCCTGTAGAGTCCTAGAGGCTGAGGGAGCCTCGGGGGGAATGGTGGTGGTGCAGCGGGGTCGGGGTTTGCCTACAGGCCGCCTGTGGGGGTGGGTTTAGGGTGGCGAAGGAGGAGGAGGAGGGTGGCGGCGAAACTATGCGAAGAATGTGCAATTAGTGAACAGAGCGCGGAGAGTGCGCGGCTTGGCGCAGGGTGGGACTTGCAGGGACTTTGGAGGGATGAGGATGCGAATGAGGGTATAACGGGGTGGATGGGTGTTCAGGGTTGGATGGAGGGTGGCTCGTGACAGAGGTTCAGGATGAGGGAGGTGAAGGCTGGTGGGTTCTGGAGAGTTGGTGGCGGCGAGAAGGGAGGAAACACAGTCCACCCATCCCATTCACCCCATTCCCTTTCTCCGCCCTTCCGAAGAAAATGGAAAGAAAGGAAGATGGATGGAATGGCGCTAGGGGATGATAAGGCGGATCGCAGCCCCTGGAGGATGTAGAAGTGGGTGGTGGTGGTGGTGCTGTTGTTGCTGTTCGTGTAGTAGGGAGTCACCGTGTCAGGATGCGATCCTTGCCGGCACAAGGACACTTACCGCCTTATAGCCATCGACCTACTCTTACCTCCCTTCTACTACTTCTCTTAGATACTACCCTTATATCCTGTATGGACTCCACCAGGAACTCTCTGTGTGCCTCAAAATGAATTTACTTTTTCTTTTTCATTATTTCCTGAATATAGCAGATTGGAGATTCGAATAAATTGCCTCAAATTTCTGTAGCCGGTTCATCATGTAACAGCTGAGGGTCACTGCTCTGCAGTCGCTGGTACCGATTCTCTCGAGTATCTTGACTCTCTCTAGCTGCCTGCTTGATGATTACTAATCGGCTAAACGAGCTTAAACGCACTACTCCCGAGTCGAGGACTGCCATGGGTACTGTTTGTGAAGCATTCATTACCAGGGTGCTTGGCTGTGAAGTCAATGCATGCCGAACAAGCAGGGCAGGTGGCTTTCCTACCTGCTCCTGTAAATCGAATCTCCTTGGAATTACTGTGTTCGTTTAGACGGCGTCGCCAGTGTTAATTGCCCTTTGGACGTCCACAAAGTTAATGAAACGTTTGTGCAGTTTGTGGAAGAAAAATAAAGTCAACTGCGCAACGTTAAACTCGCGTGTTAACGACTGGAAATGACCTTTTGTTGTTTATTTGATTTTAAAAATTATGCAATATTTACACTTCTGATCCATATTATTATAGTAGCCATTCTTACGCAAGCTTTTGTTATGTGGCGAAACAATCCCCAAACGGTCGTTATTCCAAACCGCAATCACAATGGCCCTTGTTAAATTGAGCATCGGCCAAGTGATTTACGTTGATTTACGTTGATTACCCGTTGGGTGGCGTAGCGACGCATCTACTCTTGTCATTGCAAGCGCCGTGTCCTGCATTGCGTTCTTGTGTCAAATGTTATCAATGCCCTGTGACAAAGTGATATGACGATGCTTAGATACAGTAATATAGAGCGACAAAAAAGTGTAAAGAAATAACCTGAACATTGTTGATACTTCATCCCTTTGTCACAAGGGGGTTGGAGACAGTAGTGATAGTCATTGTCGTAGACGGTCTAAAAGGACGTTCCGAGTATACCGCACAGGCGGGCATAACTAACCCCTCGAAGAATGTTCGGCCTTCAAAAACAGAGGAGGAACGCCGGGCGAGGTTCATGGCGAGCCATTTAACGGTCTTTGCGAAATTGAGTCATCACGCGGTTCGCCTGGAATCTCGGATATTTTCCTCCCGATGCTCCACAGCTCGCCAGCCCTCCGGTAGCTTCGCTCTGACTCACTCCCGCCCGCCACCTCTGCTGCTTTACCACCAGGCAAAAGACCTTAGGACCATCTACGCGACTGTACCTTGAATTAAGGAATATCCAGTGATTGCTAGAAAAATTGCTGTTATCTGCGTTAGCTAACTCTCGCACTTAACATATTTCACGTGATAATTTCTCTTGTTCTTTTGGCTTATACCGCGTCAATTTGACTCGGTCTTGAGTCGTTTGCTTATGTAGTTCTTTGGCGTCCCGAGGAGTGTCGCCACCGTCGACGTAGGCACAGACTACGCGTTCTCGCGGCGTAATATTTATTAAAGCGATAAGTACGAATTAACCTCGGGTCACCCGGGCGAAACAATCGTGCTGTGTAGTGTCTGCCCTTATCGCCAAAACGACGTGATGCTGTTAGGTGGATAGTGGAGAAAAGTCTGGCATAGGAACTCCACTTGTGGCATTACGATAATGCTTGTACTCAGAATTCCTTTAGGTTATGCCATCCCGCTTTACCTTTCTTCTTATCCCTATCGACTATTGCCTACGAGACTTCAGATAAGTGCGCCGAATGTGGATATCCATCTGCTCAAGTAGCTTTACAGATAGACAAGTCGTAAGTAAATTTTCAACTAGGCTCATGACCATTTGTAAATTAATAAATGACAGCCACGAAATTGCATCCTTCGCGCAGCAGACGTAGCAGGGACGCTTATCGTCGTCTGGCTATATGCGTCACGTAACTCGACTGGAAACTCATAAATTTATATGAAATAAGTTATTCAGTGCGATTTCGCGACGGTATCGTCACGAACCGTCGTCACCAGAACGTTCACCCTCATCATCCCTCTTTTTACATATATTCTTATTATATATACTGTATACGCTTTCTTTGCATAATCAAGTCTTACGTATATTGCTTTATTGATTTAACTCGTACGTCAAAATCATATCCTTTATTGAATTGACAAGCAGTAGGAGTTGAATTAAACTTTCATTAATCATATTGATTATAAAATATCCTTATTCTTAATAGTAACAATAGAAGAATCGCTATTTTTTTCTCCCTTTTTAGTCACGTATTTAAAACGGTAATCGATGCTTCCTGAATTCCAGAAAATTTATCTCGTCGCGTACTTGCCACAGCTTCCATCATATTGCCGCGTTCTCAGCGTCGCGCTTCGTTAGAAATTCCTCTGGGAAAAGAAAAGTCTCACTAGGACAGAGTCTGGGCCGCCTGGAGACACGTTTGACTTTATCTCTTTCCCCAGCCCCCTGCCTCTCTTTGTAAAATGTGCACCTCGTTATTAAAAGCTATCCAGCCACTCTCTGGCGTGTTTATAGCCGACAACTTGGACATTGTTAAAAATTTTTTGATATATTATCGATTTAGCATTCCTCGTCGAGTCTCCGGTCTCTCCAATCGCGAGTCCCTCCCTCTTCCAATCAACTTATCACACGCGACAAGTATTTGCACACAAACGGAAATGGAAGAAAACGACAAATTATTTATAATGTACCTATACAATAAAGCCATTCTTCCTCCAATATTGACCAGCGACCTTCGCTCGACTTATCCGTGGCTGTGGCCGACGAATGGACTCGTCACTTGCGCAATTTCACGTATCCCGACGTGCCTTGACGGTCGATCCGTAACCGCTATCGACTATGAGCGTAACTTTAATTACGTCACATTTGATGCAGCGCACCGGCGCCCGGGTTTACGGCGTTGCCGACCGTAAACCTTAACAGCTGCGAAGTCTAGGCTGATAAGGGTAACATGTAGAATGTCGTTTATATGCCTGTATACGTTCTGGGTATGTATACAATGTATATTCACGTACATAAATGGCGGCCGATTCATTGGCATAGTTACAGCTCGATAAACCCGGACATTGTGCAAGTCTCGTGTTTATATCCACTTTGAAAATTATTTGTCATTGTTACACACGTGACAGTGTGTTTCCCCAGAGCACGTGTCACTCTCGTTGCCGCTTTTTTTTTTTTTTTTTTTTTTTTGGTAGGGTTACATAAGGATCCAGGAAATCTGACTAATCGTTACGAATTACTAATACGTTAAGAGGCTCGATCTTGTATAGTTTGACATACTCAAAGAACTTTGGTCTTTGACAAAGGCGATTCGGGTAGCTTTATCAAAGCTCTCTTCTTCCTCTTCTCTTTCGTAATTTCTTTTTTCGTGAATAAATATTGTGTCCATATCCGATGAAAAAATCCGACTGTATAGTACACGCATTCGTAGAGAATCTTATGTACAGTGCAATCCGAATCTCGGACCGAGTTTTACGAACACATAAAAAGCACTTGATCACCGAGTGATTTCACCACGGATTTCGGAACCCTGACGAAAGAATATTAAAAGTGTCTTGCAGCGACGAAGCCTGCCACTTGATATCCCCCTAGAGGATATAAGGTCAACGTGAATAAAAAGAAGAAGAAGCAACGAAGACGAAGCATAGACGTAGAATCGTGTGTTTATTTAACGGAATTTTTAAGTGTACTAAGCCACGTCTGTTTTACGTCAGCAAGCGCGATATCTTTGCTTTAACTCGTGTTTCTTTCTTGATTCTAGTAAAACCTAAGATAACCATACCTGGTACAACCATCATATCCCGTATACATCGTTATTATTATACGCAGTAGCAAAAGCACCGACGTGCCAGACATTTGGACTATTTATTTTTTAATTCCACGGGAAGCCGCCGGCGCGCTGGGGTGCCAAATACGTCACTGAGCATAATTTATCTCGTTGCCAACGTTTAAATAAATAAGCACTTAACACGCGATACGACTTACCTAACTCTGTCAGTTCGACCAGCAACATTTCCTAGCCTAATGGCAGCTGGACGACGGACGCTTCCAAATCAAGATCGGGAATTTGGAAAAGTAACGGCCAAGGTTTTGACTTTTTCTTTTCTTCGCGTCATACGGAAATTTCATAATCTTCCAAAGTACACTCTAGATCTTTCTTAGTCAATACAAAAGCTACTAGTCTTCCTGGCTGCTTACGCTTTTACCTAGGACTCTTGCGTAATTTCATGATCCAGTCAAAACAAACTGAAACCTGGTTACGAGATTAAATCCATTTCTTTTTTTATACATTTTTTCGATTTTTATAAGCCTCGTGTTTCTCTTTCTAAAAATGGTGTCCTCCTTTTCTCACGAAAAGTTTTACGACGCTGATAGTCGACGATTTCCTTGACGCTGATCATCCGTCTGGATCGCTCGGTTACCACGTACATTGTCTGTCGACTTTTGACATGAGCAGCTTTTTCATCTCACATATGTCCGTTTGACATTTTTCAGGTCGCAACGAGCTGATCGCACGTTACATCAAACTAAGGACCGGTAAGACGAGAACGCGAAAGCAGGTCTCCTCTCACATACAGGTCCTGGCGAGGAGAAAATTGCGGGAAATTCAAGCAAAATTGAAAGTGGTGAGTAAACTCAAATACTTGACACAGAAACAAGAGACGCTCGATAACAATGGAGCTAAAATTTTTTTCTGTCAATTTGATTTTTTTCTTCTTCCTACCATACACATAATTTTTCAATTTTCACTTCTCTCGCCGCTGTAACGTCTGTTTTGCAATATTGCGCGAAACTGTCGTTTATGGAAACCAAGGAATTGAATGTTACCAAATTCTTTTAGATCTGCTCTATTTGTTTTTCAGTACCTTGCAGAATCTCTCGTAGGAATATAATTTGCTAATGTCAATTCGATAACGTTTCTATTTTTTTCTCACCGTCAATCTACTACGGAATTCCAATAACCGTACGAACTGGGAGGAACCAATCGAGCGAAATGCGTGCGGCTAAATTACACGTAAAAATGAACTCTGCCGTGTTTAATCAACAGCTGAATTATTAAAGCAATTCGCCAACAATTGTGCGTCGGTTAATAAATCACAGCGTGCAGTTCCGTTCGGTGGTTTCGCCGTTTGCTCTTTGTACAAAATGGGGGATTGGGACTGTTGCTGCGTATACATGTATATGGATGCACGTTACTTCGTATACTTTTGTATACGTAGTACATATAATATGCACACATATATATGGCATATGAGGTTCCTAGGTGCAAAGAGGATGGAAATATTTTGCGTGTATTTTACTGTTAAACCGCCGCCACTGCAGTGGCGCATGCCGCGGACATTATTCACTAAACCAGTTCGTATTCGAGCCGGACCCGGTGTGACGTAATTTTCTGGCTTCCGCTTCCGGATAAAACCGCATCGTCAAATGCACGCGATTTTCGACTGTTGGCCATAATAAATAGACAAGTCCTCGTGCTTTTTCGCTAATAGATTTTTTATTGGACAAATTGGACGACGAGGCCTTTTCGATATAGCAATTTATTCGCAAACTACGATATATCGTCAGCGTATACGTTATTTTGTCTTTTTATTATAATTGTCTATACACTCACCCTGGTAGTTCGTTATTTTTCACTTTTTTTTTTTTAATGTACATGATTTCATTCCTTATTTTTTTATCGTAGCCGACATACGCGTACATTCAGCGCAGCAGTCAAAATCGAATCAATCGTACGACTATCGGTATTTTTTTTATTTTTGCGTACCGCCACGCTTTTTTTTCAACTCTCCGCCATTCCTAAATCCACGAGGAACACCGATCGATATACCGATTCTATTCGCAAAAATGTTGTGCCAGCCTGGCGTAAATCAAAGCCCGCGTGCCTTCATCGCGCGATACTTTCATTTACGAGAGTTGGCCAGCTCGAACGGTGAGCTGGGATAATACGCGATGAGAATAATAACGTCATTTATGCAGGTATTTATGAATTGTATTTTACGTGTAGCACAGGAGGTAAAATTGCGCAGCGTATTGGGTTAATCAAGTGGAAAAGCGTCGAGACCAAGCAGCGCGTAGGCTGAATTTACAGAACGTAATGAAACATTTATAACGAACGCAGTATAGGATGTATCAACGTGTAACTTTACGTCAATTACACATACAATTGATTCGATTAATAAATGCATAGAGATTCTCGAAATTTATTAAATACGTGTAAAACTATACTTGTCGAATGTAATTGAAATATTAATTGTTGATTATATTGACCACGCAGACCCTGAATATTTTCGAAAAATAGACGAAAGCAAAATTCCAAAATGTACACACGAATCAGTCCCGCTCACGCATCACTTATGTAAATCGTTCGACGTAGTAATCCGTTACACGTTGAGCATATATAGTAGTGACAGTTTAAATCCAACCGTTCGGTATAACGTTGGCTGTTTCCGTCAGCGATTTCCGCTCGACACGAGCTACGAGTTTGCTTCCCTCGAAATGGCGTTTCGCTGACACTCAACTACAGGTAGTTTCGACAAATTTGACAGACTAGAAATTCGATTTTCCGGTCCAATGCCACAAGCAATGTATTAACAATGCAATTAAACCGCATAATAATAGCGAGCATGTCGAATGCATTGTATAATTTTTGCTAAATTCCCATGTAAAAATAATTTTTTTTTTTCCTCTTTGAACGTCTAGTAGAAAGAGAAGACAAATGATCAGACTTTCCTATTGGGTAATTGGCTCTTGAAAATTTGTTAGGATCATGCCGCGAAGGAGAAGGCCCTGCAGACAATGTCGAGCATGTCCAGTGCCCAGATAGTATCTGCTGGGACTGCGATACACAACAAGATGCCCCCAGCTATCGTGGGGCCCTTAGCCCTTCATGCTTCCAACCCCGTCTCCTATCCTGGAGCGGTAAGTCCCAAATACCGGCGGACCCCTTGAATGATACTGCAAAAAAGAATTGGAGCTTCGCATCCACCCATGATAAAAAAAAAAACAAAAAATTTTAAAAGACGATGAGATACGTTTCCCGTCACATTGACAGTCCAATCGAACGGTCGGTAAATAATATATTTTTTATTATAAACAAATCGATTACATACAATACCGTTTCTCCTTATCTCGAGACACGTTACATTCGTCCTGACTCGCACAATCACGTATCTCATCCTCTTGCGGAGTTAACGATTAGCCTTTCATTGCGCAACTATCAAATTTGTCTGATGCCTTTATTATTATTATTATTGTTAGCATTATCATTATATTCGTGTCAGATCCCGATAACCCGCTTCGCGATAATTCACGCACGATTCGCGTGATTTTTTTTTTCGCTAAAGTTCATCCTCTTGCAGCTTTCACGTATTACGCATTCCACAGGACCTCAAGGAGGTCCTTCCCCTTCCCCCCATTGCACTGGACCTTTGACCCATCTCCTTCAGAAAATTGTAAATCCTTTTCAAGACTTAATAATAATAATAATTGATGCGAGCGTCACTCTAACAAGGAAAAAAGAATTCGCGACTGCTTCGCTAATTAACACTTCCTCGGGAGATCCATTCATCCATCCCCCTTCACCATCTTCTTCATCGAAGTGGATCTTCGGCAATGACTCTCTTGGATGTGTTTTTAGGAGTAGCTTTGAAAAATTGTGCTTGTATAACGCGCGAGCGACTAACTCCGTCATCGAGGAATGACGGTCCCAAGCTGGCTAAGGCCCCTGGGGGGCCCTTGTTGTGTATTGTCAAATTGTCCATTTACTTGGCCGTGATATCGTCGATGTTGCTAAAAATTTTCTTTTTCCTTTTCTCCCTTCTTTCTTTCTTTCTTTCTTCTTCACACGTAACTCTTACTTTCTGTTACTCTGTGTTTGTTTACTACTTGATTATCATGGACCATTTATACGTTTGTATGATGGTTTCTTTTTGTATCTTTTAATTTACTTAACACGAGGAAATAGTCATGAGGGTGCGATACGAGAAATCCTGACTACAGTTTTTGGATGGCTGGTAGAGGATCGATCGAGTGCAATTGGCAAACCTTTCTTTGATTCAATTTCGCACAGATATCTTGACATGTGTGCTTGCCCTAAAACGTAGTCCGGTACTAACCTCGTCGTACCGTTGATTAACTCAGCGTTTCTTATTACTTGAAAAAATATTGAAATTTACTTTATCTGTTGACAGCAATTTTGGCAGCCTGGTTTGCAGCCGGGCACATCCCAAGATGTCAAACCGTTTCCACAACCGACCTACACTGGGAAACCAGCAACAGCTGTGTCGAGCGGTGATATGGTCCAGGCGCCTCCACCACCACCCTGGGAAGGACGTGCCATAGCGACGCACAAGCTCAGGCTGGTGGAGTTTTCCGGATACATGGAACAGCAAAGAGATCAAGACATTGTGAGTGATTAGATCCTTAGAAGGAACGAAAAGAATCCCATAAAGCCTATTCCGAAGTCAGACTATAACAGAATATCCAACAGAGAACACGACCTAAAGTATGAAGTGTCGTCCAGAAATTGACATTCTCTGTGCTTATGGTCTTGAAAGATATAAAGTAGAAGAAAGGAGAGAAAAAGAAAAGAAATGTAATAGAACGTATTCTTTGTATTTCAGTACCACAAACACTTATTCGTCCACATAGGAGGCTCTGCGACCTACGCCGATCCCCTCCTGGAGGCCGTGGACGTAAGGCAAATATATGACAAGTTCCCAGAGAAGAAAGGCGGCCTCAAGGAGCTCTACGACAAGGGTCCTCAGGCTGCCTTCTTTCTCGTTAAGTTCTGGGCAGACCTTAACACTAACATTCAGGATGAAGCTGGTGCTTTCTATGGCGTTACAAGCCAGTAAGTGTTTATCAAACTCAATCAGATAATATGTAGAGTCTCGATTTATCTTGTTCATTCCCTCTGGTAGTCTTTAACGAATCAATTTTACGTGTGTAAGCAAGTCTTTATAAAAACTGTCACGTACCGTATTTATATATCATTTGGTTTCTTATACAGATACGAGAGCAACGAGAACATGACGATAACGTGTTCGACAAAGGTGTGCTCGTTTGGCAAGCAGGTGGTGGAGAAGGTGGAAACCGAATACGCAAGGTTCGAGAATGGGAGGTTCGTCTATCGCATCAGTCGTTCACCAATGTGCGAGTATATGATAAACTTCATTCACAAGCTTAAGCACCTCCCAGAGAAGTACATGATGAACAGCGTTTTAGAAAACTTCACCATTCTCCAGGTATCTACAGATTCAATCTTATAAATTACAATATGAAGAACGATTGAGCTTTGAGAATACCAATCGGATATTCACTCATTCATATTCCTTCATCGATAGACTTATCTAATCTTTTCTTTTTCTTCAGGTTGTTACGAACAGGGATACGCAGGAGACGTTATTGTGTACGGCGTACGTGTTTGAAGTTTCGACGTCCGAACACGGGGCGCAGCATCACATATACAGACTGGTCAAGGACTAGCCTGCTTGAAACTGCTCGCCATGCAGCCATCCACCCCCATCAGTGCCTACCACACGACTCATCCATACATGAATATATTCACATATATATTATATTATATATATATATATATATATATATATATATATATATATACACAACACACAATACACTCACGTACACGTATACACTAGTGAAGACGCTACAAGATATACATGTTTTATGTAGACTATTTCTAGGGATTCTCTATGGATGATGTTCCCATTTACTTCCACATTGAAAGTGAAAGTGGAGCGCGGACTTGATTTTTATTCTTCAATATTTAGCCTGGTGCGAGTCTGTTGTAAAACTTCAAGTTCGTATCGGATACTTTTTAGATGTGGGGAAAACGGACAAATTCGTATTTTTTCCATTTTGTACACTGGATAATTTATGTCACGGGTCCGAAGTTGATCGTGATTCAATTTTTTTTTTTTTATAGTTTCTTGTATGATATTGATATTGACGAAAATGGCTTGTTCATTGTGCGTGGAATTGTATGGGAACTTTTATGAAATAATAGATTGACAAGTCTTAATAGGAACATTCTCTATAGGGTCTCCCCGTACGTCGACGATACATATGGAACATACAAGATGCGTACTAGCCAGCCCGAGCTCGAGTTTGATTAAAAAATTCAAACTCTGCAGCAAGTCGTTGGTACTCTAATATCTCTTTATGTTGTTTGATCATTTATTTGAGATAAATGATTATGATGTCGAACGTTGGCGAAAACGAGGGCACGCATTAAATGTAAACGTCAAGCCATGTTTGCTCGCTATCGTTCTGGCCGATCTCATAGTGATTCTGCAGGAAAATCAAGTGTCGAATCGAACCAATCACGAGGGCAGAACTTTTGCTCGTATACAAAATTAAGGACATGCGTTACATTTTTGGTAAACGATGATAACAATTGACAATAAGATTGGCGTTCGACACGTCTCATGCTAGATTTAGAGGCCGAGAAGGTGGAGGAGGAAGAGAAGATAATGAGGGGAAAAAAAAAATATATTAACAGGAGTACCCAAGGTTTTTAACGACGCTGAACAAACTGTGACCTCGGTGCAGTGCAGTACTCTAACATAAACTTAGTATTATAGTTTTATTATTAAACTAGACGATAGATCAGACAAGACATCCACACAACAGATATACATATATTACGGATAAGAGTATATGTTAAATATTAACGCAATGATTACGATTTACATTGTTATAAATGATCGTGTATAAAGCTATATAAGTGATCTTAAGTTTTAATCGAGTGCGAGAGCTAAAGGAAAAGGGATGCCATTACACGTTTTTATAAATCTCTTCATTTTTTTTTTTTTTTTTTAATTATCGTGACACTTTTTATGTTTACTTCTTTCTCTTTTCTTTTTAATTGCGGGAGGATACATATAACGTAAATTGTATAAAGCGATAACGAGGATAAGGGAGAAGGAAGAAGAATTGATCGAAATTTAATTCGGCCTTTTTCTCATACAGACCGTTTATTATATTCGTCTTTTAATAATTTTTATTCACTGCCTTCCATTTCGCTCTTTCTTTTTTTCAGCCATTTTTTGGTCGTCTTTTGAAACTCAATGGGGCTTTCTGTATAAAAATATTTTACGTGCTATCCCGCCCGTCGTCGATACATCATTCTTATCAAACGGAAATTGCATAGGATAGTTAAAGGGAGAGAAAAAAAGTGTGCATGCACGAGAGATTGACATGTTTGTACTTCATATAATCACCGAACTTTATACCGTAATAAGTATCTTCTGTATTTTACTTTCTGTAGATCTTACGCGAATGACTTTTCATACGTTAGAGTATCGTTGTGTTGTTAATCTTTCTTAATATGAGTTTCTTCAGCGCGCAATATTCTTCCAGGTAATTGAAACCGTTTGCCTAGCTTAAAACCTGTACTGTCCGTCTGGTCTATCCTTGCCTAAAACGACAGACCATTCAATGATCAGCATATCACAGTTTCTCTTCATTCAATTTACTTTTTAAGTTAAGTACTTTTCCAAAATTTTTCAATACTCACTATGCACACTGTCAAGAGGAGGGTCAACATCCGCCATTCTTTTCTTTTTAATTTTAATACACCGTTCATCACATGTATTCGCATAGCGAATAAGGAAGAACTGCACCTGTGTTCGCAAACTTTCGTACTTAATGAAATCCACAATGTTTTCGTAAACACTTTTTTTTTTTGTACATTCAACAAAGGGACCATCAAAATCAATCGAAGAATTTTTTTTTTTTTTTTTCTTACGATGATTCGTCTCTTCTTTTTTCGGTGTGGGGTGGGCCAGGGAGAGAATTCTCTTGTAAATTTATCCCAACGCCATTGATCCCGCCGTCACAATTTTACATTGACCCCCCTCCTCCCCCCACCACCGGTTTACTTGATTTTATTTTATTCTTTTCGTCGTAATTACAAAGTCTTTGAAAGAAATGATTGGATTTTTTATATCGCCAAATGACAGTGTCCATTACGCGTAGGGCGAAAGGAGTTTTAATGGGAATTTTGTTTGAAAGTGGAGCAACGTATTTTCTGTTCCCCTTCCATCTTTTTTTTTTTCTTTAAGTAATTCATTGCTTGTCCTTTATTCTGATTGTTTGTACGCCTTCGAGCGGAGCTTGCCTGCCCAGCAGTAAACAATAATTGTAATCATCGGAATACTTATACTTTAAGAATAGATTAATATTAATTTACCGTATTGTTACTTTAATTATCTCTTAACGAAACAAGTGGCAATGTATTTTGATCTCTCTTTTATTCAGAAATATGTCCTTTCTTTGTCGTTCGTTTTGAAGTGAGAAAGAAATTCGTTTAAGTGGGACGTCGATCGGATGTAAAGAAATGAAGGAACTTGATTTTATTTGGCAGTAGCGTATATGGTATAATAATTTCTATTCGCAAATTGGCAGCTTCTGTACTTCGTAGTTATTGTTACTTTTTATAATGGTATATCGCAATGCCGCGCGGTACCGCCTGCGTTTCCTGTTTTATTATTTTTTATTACTTCTCTTATTTCTTCTTTATATTTTAAACGCAATAACAATAATCGTGTGACATCCGTGAGAAAGCATTGGATGTCGGTGCGTATCGATTTGAATCACAGGAATGCTGTTACGCCTGAATACTTGGACAATTTTTTTTTTTTATTATAATTTTGAAAAATTTCATAAGAGTATCTCAACTCAACTGCATTAGTCACGCGAATTTTTAGTTGCAACAAACATGTGTGTATTTAATTGATTGATACTCGGATATAATCGGTTATGATCTTTCTGAAGGTAAAAGAGAAAACAGCATTCTGCGATGAGTATCGATATTCACATAGCTGAATTGCGAGAGCGTTTTATTCTTTTCGTACACAGGCAATATTTTAAAGAAGAATGTTCGAATAAATTTATTTTAATAACGTGTGTTATTATTCGTGCGGAAGCGAGAACAAGTGACACGACGGCAACAGCAGCAACAAAATCATACTGTGAATTGTGAATTTGAGGGAAACGGGGGGGGGGGGAAGGAGCACCGACACTAATATTATTAACATTAACGATTAATGATTTTAAAGTAAGCGAATTACATTTATAAGGAAAGATTATGAAAATATATATTTATCTATGTCTTCTGTGAAGATAGAAAATAGTACTCTCTCACGCTATATTGATGATGTCGGAAATCGAGAACCGAGACAAGCATACAAAACGGCAGAGGTAGTTTAAGGCGAGGAAATTTAAAAGAACGGCAGACCCACGCATAGGTTACATCGTATAGACACACTGCAGAAAAAGAAAAACAAAAAAAAGAGGAAGACATAAAGCAGCTCGCATTGTTCACAATACACGATACAATCTATAGCACATTCAGATTTGTTAAATATCTTTGTACATATTTACATAAAGACCATCATCGAGGAAAAGAAAAGGAGAGAAATAAGAAAAAGAATACGATAAAGATATCTCAAGTTCCAGCGGCAATTTTCTTTCTTTCGCATTTTTTTAGCTTTTCTTTTTCTTTTGCGATTTCTTTGCGCGCACTGGCGCGTTCACAAGATTGTAGGATATCGATTCAAGAATGAAAATGAAAAGTATTTCGCGCTTCATTCGTTAGAATACCTTCTCCATTTTTTGGTTTGTAAGAATATCAAAGTCGAAAATGCGCCGCCACATGGCTGCTGGTAATTATCAGTTTATTGGGTGAACAATCGTTTGCATCTTAACCGCCAAATCAAAAGTCAATAGATTTTCTTTTCCTTTTTTCTTTTTTCTTTTTTTAACTATTAACCTTTTAATGTCTTATTTTAGTTTAACCGGAAACTCATTTATTGTTCAGCTTGCTTGTCGATGAACGTTAACGCGTAGATTATGTTCATGGGCTTTCAGTTTTTGGTATTGACGTTAAATCAATTGCTATAAATTTATGAATTAATTGGCTGAATTAATCTAAAACAGATATTTCTCGTACAAAAATAAATTTCTGGTATTTCAATGGTTTCGTCCCCGGAAACTGATGAAAATTCATCTTTGTCCATATCCTGGAACTGCCATATCAAAGAATTGAGCTTGATCATAAATAAAAAAAAGAAACACGATTAAAAATATTGAACGGAGGAAACATAAAAAGAAAAAGCGAGGAAACCTACCTGTATATTAATATTATCATAAATGAAACGAAATGAGGATCAAAGTAGTTGATTTAACGAGTAAATGAGAATAAATGAAAAAAATGATATATCATTAAATTAGAAGTTTAAAATATAATAGAACTCAGTATATGTACAGTATTTGAAAAACATGTTTATAATTTGTATGGAAAAATAAATAATTGATATAAAATGAGACTAAACTTTCTTTCGCTTATTACTGCTTTTCATCATTATAAACATTTTGTCGCTTTGCTGGATCTTCTGATTTATTTTGAAATGTTTTCAACCTGTGTAGCTTCTAGTGATTTTGTCCAATCATTACTGTATGGTAACATTATTCCTTGCTCACTGCATTTGGCAGCAATAACCATTGACACTAAGAAACTGCCAACTTCAGTTTAAAAATTGATAGAAGTTACACGTTAGAGTTACAAAATTTGATATTTCTGCCGCCGCCACTGATTAGATGCAGGTGCTTAAAGGGGGAAAACGTCGTCATTGGTTGGTTAGCCTGCGAGCAATTGGAAGGGGACTTGATAACAGTGGCGTTAGCAGCAGATTTAGTATATCACGAATCGTTCATGAGGAATGTTAAGTTTCTGTTATCAACTGTTATCAGATTTGTGTGTATGTCACGTAAACTGACTAGGTGTCAGTCGAACTTTACAGCAGTACCGGTTACTTATTCCTAAATATTCTGTAAGTAATAACTTGCAACTTTTCTAGTTATATTATACCTTGCGTAATTATTTCAATATTTTGTACATTCTAAGTGATTTCGGTATGACACTAATAAACATTATTAATGACAATCAAATTGCTAATTTCTTTAGTGCATGCTCCGAAACTTTCATTAATGCAATAATTATTTTATCGTATACAGATTTAATGCATATGCTTAATATTTTGTATGGACAATATTGACGTGTGACATGTTTCACAATTTGTGCTTCTTCAATATGAATTCGTGCCACGTCAAATGTCCACACTTTCTCTTTTATTATATCTTATTCTAATTGATGTTTTTTCAGAAGAAAATGCACTCAGGACATACCTTATTATAATTGCTAATTTTTATACATTCCTGAAAGTGGCCCTGCCTTAATATGATAAATAAGAAACAACGTAAGATTCCTAATGTTATATATATTTAATTAGTATCATAGAAAATATAAAAGATTCAAGAAATGGATCTTATTAATATTACTTTATGTTTTCAGAAAATGTGCAATTGCTGAAGTATGTGAGCTTAGTAACTCTTACACTTCAAAATGCTATGCTGGGACTTAGTATGCGATATGCCCGTACCAGATCAGGAGATATGTTCTTGTCTTCAACTGGTAAGTACTATATTTTTAAAGAACTTTAAAATCTTATTACATATGTCCAATTTTCATTTTAGCTGTGGTAATGGCTGAGCTTGCTAAGCTTATAACATGTTTAGTACTTGTTTTCCTAGAAGAACGTACGTTAAAACAATTTATATATGTTCTCAAAGTTACAATTTTGGATGAACCAATGGACACTTTAAAAGTCTGTGTACCATCTCTAGTGTACATCGTGCAAAATAATCTATTATACGTGTCTGCATCTCATCTTGATGCAGCAACATATCAGGTAAATGATTATGAAGTGGCTAGAGCAGACAAAAA
This sequence comes from Syrista parreyssii, assembly GCA_030142615.1. Lineage (NCBI taxonomy): Eukaryota > Metazoa > Arthropoda > Insecta > Hymenoptera > Cephidae > Syrista > Syrista parreyssii. The sequence goes on from JARQTG010000081.1 coordinate 34,283, forward strand.
TGTTTATAGGCCGTTAACATACCATGGCAAACATTACGTTTCAGGTGACTTATCAACTAAAAATCTTAACAACAGCTTTCTTCGCTGTAACAATACTCCGCAGGAGTTTAAGAACAATTCAATGGGGTGCGCTAGTACTCTTACTTGTAGGGGTAGTTTTAGTGCAACTAGCACAATCTGGTCCTCAAGCAGTACCATCTGGCATTGAACAAAATCGTTTAATTGGTTTTTCAGCTGCGCTAACTGCATGTTTTTTATCTGGATTTGCCGGTATTTATTTTGAAAAAATCCTGAAGGGTTCAGACATATCAGTGTGGATGCGTAATGTTCAACTAAGTTTTTTGTCTCTCCCCTTTGGTCTGTTCACATGTTTCTTAAATGACAATGCTGTAATACATGAGCGTGGTTTTTTCTTCGGGTATGATTGGTTCGTGTACTATTTGGTTTTATTACAAGCTGGTGGAGGACTGATTGTTGCAATGGTCGTAAAACACGCTGATAACATTTTGAAAGGTTTTGCCACGTCGTTGGCTATTGTTATCTCTTGCGTTGCCTCAATTTATTTATTTGATTTTCGACTTACTTTTCAATTCGCATTTGGAGCCACTCTGGTCATATGCTCCATTTTTATGTATAGTCATCAGCCTAAAGTTATTCAATACCCGAATAAGCACTCGGTCGCTAATAAGGTATGAGCAGAGTGAACTTAGGTACCTGTTTTCAAATTTAGGAATGAACCTCTTGGTTCTGTAAATAATAATAACTCATGACAATTATCTATGATTGTCGCTTGAATCACTGACATCAATTTAATTATACTGCAGATGAATTTTGCCCGAGTCCATTTTTCTCATTCCTTTCGTGAATTTGTCTTAATCTAAGGCAAGCTAGAATCTAATTAGGTACTCAAATCAATAATGTGTGACTCAGTATCAAAAGTGTCCTCTAGCTTCCAATTAATCACTACAAGGGACTCGGACATTCTATTAGTGTTTAGTTGCGTACTATTCCTTCGTATATAATCCCGGTTATGTTCCGTTATTTTGATTAATATTTCTTTATATATTCCGCGTTAATTTTAAAGTAAATAATGGACTTATGTTTTTGGTGACTACAGCGCTAGTCAAGACATTTTCTTCCTATTGCCTCTAATAATTTGATTATTTCTGTTCATTCGTATTTTTCACTGTTTATCTCAAATCATCATGAATATTTTTACTGATATCTGCAAGAGAAGGAGTTTAATATTCTCATTATATTAAAAATTGAATATATTTTCAAGTAAATTTAAGATTTAATGCCGCTAATTTTAGCGGAGTGCAAATGGGAGTGTTTTGGCAAAAAGATATTCATTATACAAACTCATTGGAAGATTTTTATTTCTAGAACTATTTTTTATAATTAGCCACATAAATATTTTTATACAACGTTAACGTTATTAACAATACTTGTACATAATTCGAATTTTAATGAATACACTGTTCGTACGAACTATATTATAAACTAAATGATTTATCAATAGGAAATAACGAATATCAAATTTATATGTGTACTTAATTGTAACAAGAAATGTACCTAAGTGCAAAAAACGATAACAATTATTACTACACTAAATCGACTTTAATTTTTAAACGAGATCAATGAAATTATTTTATTTACTACAAGCATTTACCACTTTGAATCTAGTTACAAAACAAAATTTACTATAATACCAACAGTCTTCAATAATTTATTTAAGTAAAATAGAATTAGAAACAGTGTCGAGCTTGAATTATAGTTTTGAGTTCAAATAATTTTATATTCTTCTAATAAATTGATCCTTCATTATTCTATAAAGTATTTATCATACCATTATTTGGCTACATACAAGCGCCATTCACTTCCTAGGGAAATAAAATAAACCTGTTGGTCAAACTGTAAGCAGGAAGAAACTACTGATAAGTCGTTCGTGTCGCGACCATTTGCTTTTCCCGTGTATAAATAAAATTGAACAAGAATGACTGAGCCGCAGTGCAAGAAGGTCAAGATGCCGAACTCCTTGGAACAACTGAAATCCCTGACAACGGTGGTTGCAGACACCGGCGATTTCCAGGGTAAGTTATATATTTCGAACATATACGGCCCCGGGATATCGAGTGCTAATCGCAAGAATTTTTGATAATAATCAGGTCACCGGCGAACGTGATTATCATTATTGAGCTATGGTGGGGCAAGATATAACTCAGCTTAGTAAAAGGAACTTCAATGACTTTTTCTTGAACATTAATTATCAATAAAGTTCCCTCTTTTTTTTCCTTAGAAATTTGAAAGTTTGTTCATAAATTTTGAACCTTGACCGCCCCGCGGGTCCACGTGGGACAAATTCCAATCTATAATTTATTCATATTTAAATCATCTGTAATACACTCAAACTAACGAATGTTTGATTTTCTATAAATGAAACCAAATAACCTGGAAGAAATATATGCTTATTGTGTGTCTTAATTAATATTTACGATTGCTATTGTGGTATACAATTTCTCATGTGGATTAGCCAATATGCAATCGTGTATTTTGAAGATGGCAGCATATAGATGGTCAATTTAAAAAAATGTTAATCTGCAACAAGTTGTCTGTACGAGTTAACAGAATTTTTGTTGTGCGATTTCTGTTGTCACAATGATATAACTGTATCTGGTACATCTCTCTTCATTGGAAACAGCCATAAGGAAAGGAAAGGATTTTACCGTACAGGATTTAAACAAGTTTAATTATTCACGTTGTTTTACTTTTTCGTAAACATCGTACGCAATTTGTTAATGCTATTTAATTCATATATTCGCGACGTAACACACGAGGGGAAAAAGCAGCGGACGTTCGAAATCGCAGTGACCTTTCGGTGACTGTGGAAGCTTGACCTTATGGCACCTAATTCAACACGCAACTGTCGTTTGATATGAAGTAGATTGTTGAAACATCTTTTCAGATTCTTTGATTCAGATTGTTATTCAGAATTAATTATTAAATTTCACCTATATCATTTTTATTACACACTCTTTATTTAATTTTATGACTAAAAACCATTTACTGTTTTTCAAATACCTTTCAATTAATCAGAATCCTTTTATTCTGACAGCTATGGAACAATTCAAGCCTACTGATGCTACTACCAATCCTTCTTTGATACTAGCAGCTGCCAATCAAAAGAAATATGCTCCGTTATTGGATAAAGCTGTTCAATATGGGAAGAAAGTTGGATCGTAAGTAATTGTATAAATTTTGATGTATTAGAATAATTTTATTGTTAAAATGTGAATTACATGTTAAATACTTCTACAGCACTCTGGCAGAGCAAACAGTAGCAGCTATTGATATGACTTGCGTTCTCTTTGGTCTGGAGATTCTCAAAATCATACCTGGTCGCGTTTCCACCGAAGTTGACGCTAGGTTATCATTCGACAAGGAAGCTAGTATCGAAAAGGCAAAGAAACTTGTTGCTCTTTATGAGGAAGCTGGAATTAGCAAGGAACGTGTGCTGATCAAGCTTGCCTCCACCTGGGAAGGAATACAAGCAGCTAAGTAAGAGAATATTTTTTAAAAAATTTTGTACAATTATATTTTGATGAAATATGAATATTGGAAACATATTCATTTTCTTACATCTTTTCAGGGAGCTTGAAGATAAATATGGAATACATTGTAATTTGACTCTACTGTTTTCTTTTGCGCAAGCTGTCGCTTGTGCTGAAGCTGGCGTCACGCTTATTTCGCCTTTTGTTGGTAGAATATTGGATTGGTAAGTTGTGAATATTTTTTTTATGTAAAACTTTATTATGTATCAAATATATCTTTGTCCAGTAGTTTTATTCCTACACTCAGGTAAAGTAGCAGCAAAATATATATTGTGATTCTTTCATTTAGGTACGTTGCAAACACCGACCAGAAATCATTCGAAGCCAAGGAGGATCCTGGTGTCATATCCGTGACAAAAATCTACAATTATTACAAAAAGTTTGATTACAAGACCGTTGTGATGGGTGCATCGTTTCGTAATATCGGTAAGTCTTGTAAAAAATTGATTGACTTCAATCTAATTACTCTAACAATAAAAATATATCTTTTGTGTAATTTAGGAGAAATTCGTGAGTTGGCCGGGTGCGATCTTCTAACCATCAGTCCAAAACTTTTAGAGGAATTGGAAAAGAGCAACGAACCTATCCCAAGCATTCTCAACCCTGCAGCAGCTAAGAAGTCAGATCTGAAGCAGATTAGCCTCGATGAGGCAAATTTCCGATGGCTTCTTAATGAAGATCAAATGGCTACGGATAAGCTATCTGATGGTATTCGTAAATTTGCTGTAGACATGCGCAAGCTGGAGAAACTTCTCCAGGAGAAGATTCAAGGATAAATATTTTCTTTCGTGTTCATTGTTCAATATATTGTAAATAAGCGACGTCAGAGCAGATTTCATGGTATTTTTTTAAGAGAAATATTTTGATGAACAACATTCCATTGTGGTGTCCATAGATTGTCATATTGGTAATGACAGTATACGTGATTCTATTCACGTAACGATGAAATAAATATACACTACGTAATTTGCCTTTAGTTTTGCCTTGTTCGCTACCAAGAAGTGGTCGATTTTATTAGTTCTTAACACTACTTAATATTGCACCCTTGGGATGCTGTGTCTCGGAAACGGCTTGGAAGAATGGTCCTATTTATAATAAATGAAATATACGTTAGTTTAAATTTTCGGCGCTAGTTTTCTATTTCTATCCATCTCTTTTATAACCCGTGAACTTGCCACGATAGAAAATTCCATCGTAGATGATGATAAAATAAAATTGTAATTATTAAAAAATGTTTTTATTCTAAACTTCTTGTATATCAATGGTTATGAGCAAATTCATAATGCATGCAAGTCACTAGAACTTGAAAAATTTGTTGTCTGATATGAACGGCAGCACTTGTTGAGGAGTGGGGATGATGTTTAAGGAGCTGCACAAGACTCGGAGCTCTCATTCTTCCGAGGACCTGTCTCCTATACTGGTCTGTTAGATCTCTCTATCCTTTCCAATTCTTCCTTTTTATATTTTCATTTTCTCCTTCCATTAATTCTTCGTTACCTTCCATTCTTACTTACTTTCCTTGCATATCATTTTACTGTTCTCTTTCCCCTATTTATTGCTTATATTCGTCTTTATTCGTTTCCTTTTCCCTTCTTAATGTATTAATTATTTTATTGTTATTTACTTTCACGGTCTATTCCTATACTTATTTCCTTTTCTAATTGTTAATTCATTTTATTCTTTCCTTCCTTTCTCTCTCTATTTGTGTGTTCTCTTCTGTCACAATGCTGTCCCTCTGTCACTCTTTTATGCTTGTACAATGGTTCCTATTTCTTTGATCGGATTGAGCATATTCAGGCTATTCCGAAACTGATTTGCGCAGTCCACAGAAATCAGCTAATCTGATTGGCTAAAATTATATAACCGTAACCACGATCCAGTTTCGGAATATAGCTTTAGATGAGTACAAGGGTCAGTCACCCAATTAGAATAGCTAACCCAGAATAGCTAATAGAATAGCTCACCCAATTAGAATAGTTCCGGAAAATCTCGCTAGATGGCGCTGTTAAGCACCTGGCCTAGTTCCGGAAA
>JARQTG010000081.1:40024-124130 GCA_030142615.1 Syrista parreyssii
ATTCCGCTAGGGGGCCTGTTTAATTTACCAGTGGTAGCAATTTTCGCGAGGAGCATTTTTCATTAGTTCCGGGAAATCCCGCTAGATGGCGCTGTTAAGCACCTGGCCTAGTTCCGGAAAATTCCGCTAGGGGGCCTGTTTAATTTACCAGTGGTAGCAATTTTCGCGAGGAGCATTTTTCATTAGTTCCGGGAAATTCCGCTAGATGGCGCTGTTAAGCACCTGGCCTAGTTCCGGAAAATTCCGCTAGGGGGCGTAATTAATTTACCAGTGGTAGCAGTTTTCGCGAGGAGCATTTTTCATTAGTTTCTTCGAAAGTATGAACAAAAGGATAAATAGAAGAAAAACTAATAATTAAGGAATACTCGGATTTAATAAAGGAAATAAAGGAAGAACTGAGGAATTATAGTACTAATAAAATCAAATGAAACAGAAGATATTGTCTTTAATCTAGGTACGTAAAAATGCATAAACGCAACTTCTTCCAAATTTATTTATTAAGCAATACAATGGAACACCAACATTGTCCGATATAACGTACAGCGATATATGATGTATATTACAAAATACATGTACATTAGATGTACATGTTACTATTTGTTCCTTAAAGTTTTAGATATCCCGCGTTAATTTGTAGCGATTAATCTGGCTGCGTTAGAGAATACGTCCTTATTGTACAGATGGCGTTGGATTGATGATTATATTAAAGTACATATACAAACAAAGAGAGACGTCATTCTCCAATTTTTAAGTGTCGTATTAATATTAATAAGCAAAAATAGAATGGCTGGAGGAAAAGGTATTCTAAGTTTACGATTTAACCAAGATCAAGGTATTTAGAATTCTATAGTTGCAAAGTAAAGATTTCTAAAATATTTACTCTAACCTGTGCTATTTCCGAATATCTGCAGGATGTTTTACATGCTGCATGGAATCTGGACTTCGAATATATAATGTAGAGCCTCTGGTAGAAAAAGCACATTTTGAAAATGAACTAATGGGTAGTATTGCCATAGGAGAAATGCTCTGGAGAACAAATATTATTGCTGTTGTTGGAGGTGGTACAAGACCAAAATTTGCAGATAATACAGTTTTAATCTATGATGATCTCTCCAAGAAGTTTGTAATGGAAATCACATTCACTAGTGCTATTAAAGCTGTAAGATTACGAAGGGACAAGTAAGATTTATTTATATAATACTGATTTTGTACCAGGATTAGGTCAAAATTATACTGTAATCCTTTTCTTTTATTCAGATTAATTGTTGCATTGCAAAGAGAAATTCATGTCTTTTCGTTTCCACTGCCAACACGTAGACTTCTTACCTTGGAAACAAGAGATAACCCAAAGGGATTGGTAGAAGTTGCAACACTTGCAACAGCACATAAACAACTGCTTGCATTCCCAGGACACAAACGTGGAAGTGTACAGTTAGTTGATTTAGCTGCAACAGAAGCTGGCAGTTCCAGTGCACCAGCAACACTTGCGGCACATCAGGTTTTATTTGATCTGAAACATATATAAGAAATTAATTGTATTTTAATTAATGTACTATTAATCAGGGAGCATTAGCTTGCCTTGCAGTTAATGCTAGTGGAACAATGGTAGCTACAGCTTCTACTCAAGGAACTCTTGTTCGAGTATGGGACAGTCTACGCAGACATTTACTTGTTGAATTGAGAAGAGGTGCAGATCCTGCAACACTTTATTGGTACGCAGTTACCTCAATATTATGCATAATAATTATTACTCATGTTTCCATTCTGATATTTCAGCATAACATTCAGTAGAGATTCCGAGTTTCTCTGCGCCTCAAGCGATAAGGGGACGGTTCATATATTTGCTTTAAAGGATACACATCTTAATCGTAGATCCACGTACGTCTCTAGCTAGACAGTGCTATTTTGTATAAAAACTAAATGTTTTTTGATCTTCCATAGCTTCTCCAAGATGGGTTTTCTGGGGAATTACGTAGAGAGTCAATGGGCTTTGGCAACATTTACTGTACCACCAGAATGCGCTTGTGTTTGCGCTTTTGGAGCAAGAAGTTCTGTTATAGGTATGAATTATCTTAATAATCATTGTACTTATGCACTGTACAAATACTATTTTTTAAAACTACTGTTCTAGCGGTATGTATGGATGGGACGTTCCACAAATATGTGTTCACAGCCGATGGCAATTGTAATCGAGAAGCATTTGATGTCTTCTTGGATGTCTGTGATGATGATTTTTGAAATAAAACCATAAAAGTTATTAGCAAAAGTGAACTGTGTTACTAGCCCCTAGATAAAAATTAAGAAAGCATTTATTTTGTATCTACTGTTTTGTGATTTATTTAGAAATATATGTACCATTATTACATAATGAATAATATGATGATAATCTTTCTTCTGGCCACTCTCTTCATTCAAAAATCTCTATTGCGAGGTTTTATTATAGTTCTTTGTCGGAATTCCTCTAAAAAAATTATATTTAATATCATTTTAATTCCAGTAACATGTAAAACATGAGATAAATATGTATCGACATACTATAAGACTCTGCATTCAGCATAGGTTTAATGATAATAGGATAAAGTGCCAGTCCCAGAATTCCAAGAAAACTTCCAAAAATCATCATATATCCTGCACCCTTTAATTTAGCCATTTAATCTTATGAGGTACCTATGAAGAAGTTCCAGATTACAATATAACCTTTAGAAAGTACGCTCCAAAAGAGAACTAACTTTGACGTATTTGGTTTACAATATTCTTCAACGGGTTGTACAAATAGTATATACTATAGAGCAAATAATACCTTAGCCCGCAAACTTTTATGTAAGTTTAATGATTTTATACAGTTTTATGCAGTTGCGGATTTATACTTTTTTTTATCTACGTCTATCCGACTCGTATAGCACTGCGATGTGTGGCAGGTGGTACGAGTTCTAAAAGTTATAATTGCTTGTAAACATCTTCTGTTACAACAGACGAACTGTATGAGAAATCTAATAGTATCTTATTAGTCGTTGAGAAATATTTGTATCAATATATTATTAGGTATCAATTCCGTGCAACAAATGAAAAAAGCAACACGGTGAGGTTAATAGAACTGAGCAAACATGATGAATAAGCAGCTATCGTGTTTTGCTTTGGCCGGTATTATTAGATTGCTGTTAATGACTTCTGACTATCAGAATGTAATCAGCGATCGTGTGGAAGTTTCGACTGCATTGAACTCTTGGAAGAAAGGTTGGTGTCTTTCAAAGGGATGCTTGCAACCGATTACTTATTTTTTTTATTTCAGTTACTGAGGGAGTGTATTTGCACAATTCAGGAATTGATCCTTATAGTGGTGAATTATTTCATGAAAGCCCGATAGGGCTCCTTGTATTTTCATTGATGCAGAAATACTTGTCAATATGTACACTACATATATTATTTATCATTACTGATTTGACAACTGCTTGGATTCTTGCAGCAACAGCACAATTATATATGACGGAGCTGGTAAGTTTTGCTATATGACAAACATATACAATTAACTGTATGCTGTTGATTAATATTTATATTGCAGATTGCTAGAGAGAAAACAGACAAATCACTATTACCAGAAGAAAAGGCCAAAGACAATATATGTATTTCAGTTGCAGTCACTGCCTCAGCTTCTATTCTATATGTGCCTGCAACTTACTTACTAAACCCTTTTATAGTGCTCAATTGTGTAGGACTCACCACTACAGTATTTACTAACTTTCTTTTCGCATTAACGCTCTTCTCCATAATAAGGCGTTCGGTTTTCTGGAGTTGTCTGTCCATAGCATTGCTAACTCTTCAAGGACTGTACCCTGTAACTCTGATGGTACCTGCAACAATTTACATTGCTGGTAAAAATTCACAAAACTCTAAAGTAGCTGTAACAAAAATGATCCTCACATTTGTTACATTGCTAGTTGCATTATTATACACTTCATACTATATCATGGACAGTTGGTCTTTTCTTTGGAACACAACTGGATTTATTCTTACTGTTCCTGATCTGAGACCTAACATAGGCCTTTATTGGTACTTCTTTACCGAAATGTTTGAGCACTTCAGATGGTTATTCATTGCTTCATTCCAAATAAACGTAGGATTATTGTACATCGTTCCCCTGGCATTAAGACTACGTCAAGATCCTATGCTCCTAGCATTTTCATACCTAGCCATTGCTGCCATATTTAAATCCTACCCTTGTTTGGGAGACGTTGGATTTTACATGGCCCTACTACCAATGTGGAAGCATCTGTTTCGCCGTAAGTCTAATCTTATTTTCAAAGTACTCAATAGTTATTGCGACCCTTCTAACTTGTTACTTTCTTTATATAGATATGCAGCAAGGATTCATTGTAAGCTGCTTTCTACTGTTTTGTACAGTATTTGCACCTACTGTGTGGCATCAATGGATATATTCCAGATCAGCTAATGCAAATTTCTACTTTGGAGTCACACTGGCATTTGCTGTTGCCCAGATTTTCCTGTTAACTGACATTTTATTTGCAAGTGTCAAACGAGAATTTGCCCTCCGTCATGGTCTCCCTAGAGAAGTTAATGGAAATAAAGCTAAGTTGTTATTAGAGTAAAAAGCAAGCATACAATTTCGCATTGCTCTGATGTCAATGATGTTACAATAAATGAAGAAGTAAACGAACAAAATAATAGCCTAAGAGATTTCCTGTAATTTTTCGAAACAATGTGAATAAATGAATATCTTTTAGTACAGTGCATAAATCAATCATTCCAATTATGTAGAACTGCATAAGATCTTTAAAAGGCAGATATTGCTGTTTGACCGACAGTTGGTGGAGCGGAGCAAAGTCATCTGTTAATATTTGTAACAAAACCAAAAGGAACACTAAAACGGAGTTTCTGCGATTATACAATTTGTCATTTCATTTACACGAATAAATCTAACCGAGAAGAATTCGGTTTTTGTAAATCCTTTAAGCATAATCTTTTATTTGCTTCCAAATATCTTTCTAGTCAATTATTTCACATCTAAGAAAAGTTACATTATCAACGTGTGCTGCCAAGGGTTATACTGATAATCATATTTAACCAAAATGGGACAAACATTGAGTGAGCCAGTAACTACTAAAAAATCAGCCTGCTGCAAGGACTCTAAATACAGAGTAGGTAGTTCATGCATGCAAGGGTGGCGTGTGGGGATGGAGGACTGTCATGTACATATTCTATCACTGCCTGATGATCCAGGAACACCTTTTTTTGCTGTTTATGATGGACATGGAGGTATTAATAATATTCAACTGATTTAAGAATATCTGCATCAGGAGATACAAGCATTTTTTTTGTTAGGTGCAGCAGTAGCGCAATATGCTGGTAAACACCTCCACGAGTACATAGTCAAGCAACAGGATTACAAGGATGGCAATATCTCCAAGGCAATGCAGTTAGCTTTTCTGAAATTAGATGAAGCGATGCAGTATGACCCTGTAATTATGGATGAACAAGCAGGAACAACTGTCATTGCTCTGCTAATCAAGGATAATGTACTTTACAGTGTACGCTATTATCCCATTTGCAACTTTATATTACTAGTAATTGACATTTTGTTTTACTACAAGAAATAATCTTTCAGGCTAATGCTGGAGATAGCAGAGCTGTAGCCAGCGTGGCAGGAAAAACAGTACCATTGAGTAGAGATCACAAACCCACCTTGGATGGTGAGTGGCAACGAATAAAAGCTGCAGGTGGTTCAGTGGAATTCAATAGAGTTAACGGGCACCTGGCATTATCTCGTGCTCTTGGTGATTTCATGTTCAAAAGGAATGAAAGGAAATCAGCTGAGGAACAGATGGTTACAGGTAAAGTATTCTAAATAAAAAAGAAGTTAGTTATCCAAACCAAACTAAGTACCAATAACTTCCGAACCTACTTTTTACATAGCTTATCCAGAGGTAGAGAAACATGAGATCACTGATGACTGGGAGTTTGTAATATTGGCATGCGATGGAATTTGGGATGTGATGAGCAGTGAAGAGGTCGTACAGTTTGTAAGGAATCGCTTGGCTCACTCACAGAAAAATGGACTAGGAATAGAGAAAGGAAGTATAGTAGAGCCTGAAGAGATTTGTGAGGAACTAATGAGCTGCTGTCTAGCACCAGATGCGATAATGGGTACTGGATGTGATAACATGACGGTTGTGCTTGTATGTTTTCTTCATGGTAAACCATACTCAGACTTGGTGAGAAGGTGTCAACGACCTGCAGTACAAACAGATACTGCACCCTAAGCCTACCTAACATAATTCACACAAATGTTTGGTACTGTCTTAAACCTAGGTTAGCTGTACGCGCAACATTACCTCGATACCAGATAACTCCTTGCTCTTATATTAATGAATAACAGAAGAGTTCTAGTGATTGATTAATGTCGAATGTATAAAAATTAATAAATATTTTTATAGTTAAAGTAGAGAATACTCACGAGTTTCGTAATTCTTCCTCAAGAAACATCGATCAACAACGCAAGTACGGTTAGATGATGACTGAATGATTGACAATGAAATACAAAATGAGTTAGATGTTATTCCCAATGAAAAAAAAATTCTCAGAAGACGCGCGACACCTATTATACGTTAGAGGCTTTTATTTACAATCCCGTATAAACACACACGGGAAGAGAATGAATGCCTAATAACAACAATGGTAGGTTCAAATAAAGTTCCTTTTTCAATATCCGTATCGGTCCTGAATGGAGGAGACTGCTGCATTAGCCAGAGAACTGAGTCTTCCAGCTACCTTGTTAACACCCTGACGTACACTTTCGCGGACGTCGTCCAAATCAACACTTCCGGCACCTCTTGAGCCGCCAAGCGACATGGGCATCGATGACGAGGATGAGGGTTGCGTTGATGTTCCTGTACCGAAGTAATCAGCAGAAGAAATGCTAGATGATCCTTCGAATCGGCGCAAATTGCTCTTACGTTCCCACTGTCAATAGCACAATAATACAATTAAAATTAAGATTATATTCTGGTAACGTTTTACCTGATGCAACACATGATGATAATGATAATGATTATGATGATACTCACGGAATCGTCACCAATGGAATCACGAAAGTACTGATCAGAACTAATGGCCTTTGCACTTCCAAATTTCTTCTGAGCTGCACCCTCAGCTGTTTTACTACTCTCGGGTTTACTATTACTAGGACGTGGCGCCGTGCGTCTTGGATTATCTGGTTCGGCCACGACGACGATTTCTTCAGCACGAGATGATTTGTTACTAGAATTACTGGAATACTGATTCGAAAATGATGTATAAAACTCTTCGAATCCACCCATGACGCAATCTGGTTCAACATAGATTTCTCTGGATCTTGGTTCGGCAGCAGTGATTGTCTTGTTGGAAGATTCTTGAGTTATTGTACGCATGTCGCCCAGTGCTGAATGACTGGCAGCGCTATAAAATGTAATGAAGCAATTAATCACAATTATATCTTTGTTGTTCTTGTAATCTATTCTAAATACATAATTGTGCATCTTACCTGCGAGCATTGAAACCCATTCCAAGACGTTCAGCTTGACTAGCTTTGGTCGGATCCAGTTGCTTCGCTCGCTCTTCTATTTTCTTGGCTTGCAATGTTAAATTCTGCTCGTAACGATATGCTAGTCGAGTGTCAATAGCATCTTGCTCTTCCTGTGCTCTCTCTTGATCTTCTTTCTCTCGAGATTCGCGACTCGCCTCAGTTACACTTCTTTCCAACTCATCAAAGTTTGTTTTCACGCGCTGAGCACCCAAACCACTTGTTTTCTTCCCACCCAACTTTTACAGAAAAATATGGTTGAATATTTGGCAAATATATTTTTATCTATATCATTAGGTTTAATAAAACTTACCCCTGATCTTTTTGGTTGAACTTTCCTAATACCAATCGTTGGTTTTCTGTCTGAGTGGGAACTCAAACTAGTGTCGAAGAGCTTAACAGTCGGGCCTACTGTGGTTGGAACTTCCGAAGGGTGTGATAAATTGCTTCCAGCGATCTTTTCAGTACTTAGTATAGGATTTGTTAAAGAAATCGGTTTTTCTATTACAGGTGATGTATATTCGTTTGATGATAACTCAAAGTTCTCATGTTCTTTGAAAAAATCTATCTCAGGTGATTCAATGGTTTGTTCTTCTGCATCTTGTTCCAAATGTAACTGTGTAAATATTGAAAGGAACAGTTTAATAGCTGTGCATACGAAAATATCATATCACGCAAAATTAATTAGAAAATCAAATTTCTGTTATGGTGCTCTGGAAGAAATTAGCATGATTGATGGATAGGATTTCATTCTGGCAAAATGGTTATTGAAGTGCCAAATTATAGAAGCGAGTACAATAATATTATGATTCAACATTGATATCTTCATAGACTTTACATTTTTGTAAGGCGTGACTAAGAAGATAAAGCATATAGGTTCAGTTAGGAGTATAAAAGTAAATGAAGTTAAAGAAACAAAAGAGAATATAACATTAGTGATCAGTGAATAAACATTCACGGCTCACCAAAACTTTTTTCTCAGGTAAGGGAAGAAGAGCCTAGAATTATTAGAGTGGGAATTATATATCCTGTAAAAGATATTATTACCACAATAAAGTACAATTTTTTAAGTGTTACCTTTGTGCCATATTTCCTCATTGCTTGGACAGATGCCTGTGCCAATTTCTCCTTGTACAACATAGCCGCTCGTGATTTATACTTTTGTTGTGCATCAGTTGAAGTACAATTATGTTGCGAAAAGAATTTTCTCTATAAATCATTTAAATAATGTAATTATAATATAATCTCATACAAATGCACAGTGTATAAAACTACATACAGCATTAGCATTTCCTCCAAGTTGCATGTTTCTAAGCTGCAGCCAGGTCCAATTGGTATCCAGTTGTGTAGAGCGTACAAATGTTAAATGTACACCTAAGCTTCGATGAACAGCTGAGCAGTCGATGCAAAGGAATACTCCATAAGTAACACTGGACCATGGTGGATTCTTTGCATTGCAGTCAAAGCACGTCTGCAAAAAAGAATTATACTTGAAGATCACTTCAATTCGTATTACTTGACACTATTGATATTTTTGCAAAAAGGAAAATCTCAGTATCATTTTTATGATATCAAGAGGACAAGAAAACATATAGATAATACACAAAAGTACAATTATTTTTAATTTTTTAATGTTTCAAATTGTTAAGTCGAAGGTGTGTCATTTAATGACGAAAAGTTGTCTGACCGCGACGTTGGTTGGGCACAGATATAGTTCAGATCAGTAAGAAAGTTTGGTTAACTACAAGATTTGTACAATATACGCATAAAACATTAATTCAAGTAATGTAGAATTAGTAGTGCAGACCTTATTTGTAGGAATAGCTCGTAATCTTTTAAAAATCTCCTCAATTTCGGCCCTGCTGGGTGCAGATTCTGCCATGTTTGACGTGTTGTCAATTACTACGTATGGAATTGTGAAAAACTTTAATGGCGAGATCATCGTTGGCGCTAGCATCGCTTCTTAATAATTTAAGAATAAAAAGTTTTATTTCATTGAAAAAACCCAGTACAATTAGACAAGTCAGATTCTGTATTATTTAAAAAAGACTACGTTAGGAAAGAATTTATTGTATGGATTATTGTCGTTACACAAGATCATAAACTATGACTTATTTTTTTTCTTATCAACTAATTGTTCTGGCCGTTGTCCAGTATTTGGAGAATCACTAACATTCACTTCTTCTTCTTCGACTTCCAAACTATTTAATCTGTAATAAAATAGCGACGTTTATCGGCCAGAAGACTCATTAAAAAATTGTAAACTTACTCTTCTTGTTCTAAACTATGTAGCATCTGAAAGCCAGCATCTAAACTTGGTGGAAACCCCATTTCAGGATCAAGAAGTTGTAGCGTAGGAACGTCACGATACACATTTCCAAATTCATCCAGTTCCTCAAACTTCAGTTTATTTGCCACTTCATCAAGATCAATTCTACAACATGCAATCAAAGCTTTAGATTTAAGTTTAAGAAACACAATGCAGTTACTAACAAATTCATACTTGGTATTATTAGCATTAAGCTCCAGCTGTCTCTGTTCCTCTGCCATTTCTTCAACTTTATTTCTCATATTTTCCTCAACTTTTAAAACATTTTCTTGATAATAGTCATGCAATGCTACTACACCCCCAACTCCAGCCTCCACCAAAACTCTCTCAACTGGATCAGGAAAACCATCTTCCTTTTGTTCGGATGCCAGTTTTAATAATAATGCCATTCTTCTTAAAAAATGATCAGCCACATCCGTAAGTGTTTCTATGGCTATTTCCGATGAACTATGTAATCCAGTATGAGCTAATAGAACTATAACTGCATGTCTTAGCAAGCTATGCACTGTTGATGGCCTCAAATTTTTTATAGGCATATAATCCTTGAACTGTGGGCTAAGAAGGCATGATTATTAAACATACATGATTCACAATATAGAATAATTTTCTTGAAGTAATCTTACGTCTCTGTACTTGGAGGTAAAAAATGAAATGGATTCTGAGCTTCCTTAGTATCTTCAAAATTCTCTGTGTCAATAGTTCCCAAATTGCCTAACATTGTCCCATCCTCCTATAAACAAAAATCATAGTTTACACTAATAAAGAGTACATTAAAATTATACAACTGGAACATTATATTTATGCTCACCATAGCTCTCATATGCTGGTGGAGATTTATAGTATTTAATACATGTAAATTACCCATGGGCAGCCTGAAAAAAAATGAAAAAGGTTATAGGCAATTAAAAAGAGTAACATTACTGTAACCTGCTAAAATACTTACTGTATAAACTCAGCCTGCTTATCAATTCTATAGTCACAATCAGTACTGTTACTGTCATCCATAACTTGTCTCCAAACATTTTCAATGATATCAGGAGTAATAACTTCTTGCTTGTGAGTTTCCCTTGGAGGCAATTCACCCCACAAGGTACCAGTAACAGATCCCTTGCTGGATTTCATCTTAAACTTTTTTGTTACTTGAATATTTTCTAAACAAGTTTATCGAATTACTATGCAGTCGAAGCTTAAAACCATCATATGCACGTACGAAAGTATAGTCAATTTGCCGCCACAAGTGTCGCTGTATCAAATCAAAGAGATGTGAAAATCCTGATGAACTCTACTTAAAAATATTAGGTAAGTTATACACGATCTTTAATAATGGCTAGCTATTCTCTGAAAAATGGAACGTTTATGGAACGTCGTAACTGCCACAATCTTATTATGAAAATAGATTATTTTATTTATATAATAATAAACGCTTGTTCAGGTTAGAATCTAATGCAAAAGTATCAGACAAAAGTGTTACACATAATTGTTACAAGTGACGTACGCGCCATCTAAAGTAAAAGAGGAAGTAGCTAATTTTTTGTAAACCCGCTGATAAAATGTTTGATTCAAAGAGGATATAGAACTATCTCATTTTTAGGATATTTTAAGAAATGGAGAGCTCAGCAGCATCAGTTTTACAACGTGCAGTTGAGATGGATAAGAAGGAGGAATACACAATGGCTCTGGTACTTTATCAGGAAGGATTACAGGCTCTAGTCAAGTCTATAAAAGGTACCAGAGCTTCCAGGTATACATTACAATGTTTACCATGTTTATTTAAAATATTTAGAACTGTTCTGAAATTGTACAGAAACAACGGATGCAACAAGAAAGAAATACTTTCATGGAAAAGCTTCAGAGTATATGGATAGGGCTGAAAAAATTAAAGTCCTTGTCGAAGAAAGAAAAGCCATAGGAAATTACAGAGAACATAAAAAGGTTGAGGATGGTTCCACAGGAAACAGCTATGCTACTCTCTTTGGACGATTTTTGGATGAGGCAATCACTCATATACAGATTGAGGATCCATATATAAGACTTTTTCACCAGGTTTGCGAATTGTTATTTATGTTCTGATATTAATTGTACATTCTATAATATGTTTACATGATTTATTGTTTCTAGTGTCAGAATTTGGTCAGGCTTTGTGAATTGGCTGTGCAGAAGTGCAAATCACTTTCAAGGGTAACACTGATAACAACTCATCATCCTGATGATCCAACGAATCAATTAGCAAGACTTACAGAACTGAAAGAGAATATGCAATCTCGTTTGATTACATTCGAATTTTCTTTCTCCGACACTCTGCACGATCGAAAGATTTCGTATGTTCTCTTTAAGACTTGTAATTTTAAATAATTGAATTGATATAATTATTTTTGTACTATTTCAGCCTGAGCAATGGATGGGTTATAAAAATAGGACGAGGATTAGATTATTTCAAACCACCAGAAGGAAAATTTGTTTTGGGGGCTTTTGACATGGAACTGAGGTCTTGCTTAGAAACAGCAGTAGATATCTATTACTTTCCCACTTTAGCTGGTAAACATTAGTATCTTTCAGCAGAAATTATTCGGTTTTATAGCGAATTCATGAATCAATTGTGTATAAAATCACTATGAACATGTATTAAGATAATTTTACTGTGGTTAATTATTTCTAAGTGATATATGTCAGAAATATATATCGATCACAATTATTATATAGCGATAAAAATGATCGTGTAGTGATTTTTCCATCAGTCAAATATTTTTTATACAACATATAAATTTATAAAGTTTTATATGAAAAATGCTATAATACATTTTCTTATTCCTTGTGTCTCAGCCATATTAGCCAATACTGTAATCGCACGCTTTGGCAAAGTCAATTTGCTTGGCTGCTTTTTTACAAGCCATCCTGAGAGACTTTGTATATTTGAGTAAACCCGCATCTTCGTTATCGTCCGCATCAAGAATATGATTCTTCTTATACGAGGGAAGGCAATCCGCACCTCCTACGGCAACGACCTGTCTAGCAATTTCCGGATCCACACAGAGTCTGGTCAAAGCAGCGGCAGCAGTCACTTCCAATCTTTGATAAGCATCCTCGAGACCTGGAGGTCGCATTCTCAAAAAACAGACAAGAGCAACGGAAGCTCGAGCTCTAGCTAAATGTGCGCGGGTTTCCGGTATTCTTGCGAGTTCACCAATCAGCGAAGCAACTTGTTCCATCAGCCAAACATTGCCACCTGCGGACTTCTTTACACACTTCAAGAGTGTTCGCACCGTATCATGTTCCAAAATGGGCGCTATGCACTTCATGGATTTAGACAAATGATTTAAAGCTGCTGCTGCCAAAAGAAGAGTTTGTCCGCAAGACGTATTTTCAGCTAGCCGCGTCAGAGATTGCACCAG
This sequence comes from Syrista parreyssii, assembly GCA_030142615.1. NCBI lineage: Eukaryota > Metazoa > Arthropoda > Insecta > Hymenoptera > Cephidae > Syrista > Syrista parreyssii. Next base: position 53,316 of record JARQTG010000081.1, read on the forward strand.
CGAATCCTTAAATGGTTCTAGATGTGGAAGACCTATAGCCTTTATCCAAGGCGCAGTGATTTGTACGACTAGAGCTGCAGCCTCCATTTTCTCAGTCTCCGGTGATGACTCAGCTGCAAGAAGATCCACCAGAATCTCAGGACCGCCGTCTCGGGCAAACCATTCGATAGCTGTTTGACAACAGCAGACGCTGGCTAGAGCCCTCAAGGATGCGCTTCTTAAATCGCTAGATAGACGTCCTGCGGATAGAAGAGAAGTCAGGAGTGCTCGTACTCCAGAACATCGAGCTATGCTGCTTCCTGCTCGTGATCCTGCCAATCCTAAGGCCGTCAATGCTGCCAACGCACCACGTGCTGCGCTGCCTCCTTCCCGAGGAGCTTCCTCTAGGCCACGCACTACTCTCTGCAAAGAGATAAATTTATTGCATGTCAAGAAAAAAAATTAAAAAATCTTAATTATCTAAAACCTACCTCGATGTAGAAGTCTAGTCTCGTATCTAAGGCTCGGTCTACGTCGTTCTTTAAACTTTCTAACTGGGCCATTATTATCCGCAAACTACTAGGTTGTATTCTTCGCGGAGGAGGTGCCCCTAACTCAGAAAGTACTTGAAAAGCATGTTCCTCAATGGATCTGAGAAGTTCTCGCTCCGATCTAGCATTCTCTAGATGCGTCACTTTACTAAAATAAGAAAAATTAGGTAATCAGTAGTTAGCTTACTCATCTGAACACAAACTTATCACCATAAAAAAAACACTTACTCAGTCACGAGCTCATAATGGCGATCGAATTTTTCCGCCCTGACAAGAAGTCTTGTAGCAGCAGCAGTCGCCGAGGACGTAAGCAACCTCAGATCTCTCGTCTGTAACTCCTCGGACAACGGTTCCTGGAGTTGTCTTTTGGGGAGTGCCTTGCTCTGAAGAGTAGCAGTACACTCACCCTCGATTTCCATAGCAAGATCACCCAACCAAGCTTTCACAGCATTCAATTGTCTAAAACTACCAGTATTCTCTAAAGTCCTCGCCAAGGATTCCACTCTCGTAGAAGCATCTTCTTCACGGCTGTGTCTAGCCGAAGAGTCACAACTCCGCACAGGTCGTCCTGTACTATCAGCATCCTCAGGTGGTTCAGCTGCGTATAAAAATTCACCAAGACATTCCTCGACAAGGGAAGATGCAGAAGTACCACCGGAAGTGTCACGTCCATCAGCATCGTCAGTTCTACAAAATCAAATAAAATTTCATTTAAAATTCGGAAACTAAAAAAATATTCTCATATAGACTATAACAATAACCAACCTTAAACGAACCATACTAATTTCTGCTACAGTCAGTTACATATCATTCCTCCAATTTCCTGGAGCTAAATGAAACACTGCGACTACCAACTACCGCATACTTGGAGTCCTCCTTCACAAAAATGCAACCACACGACTCTATAGCTACACGCAGTCTATTACCGGTACAACGCTAGTACACGCGAGCTGACTAATCGAACCAGTGCGGATGTATCATTAATCCTAGGTGACTAATCCAAGAACTCCGAGTTTGTGGTGCAGCCGCGCACTGCCTCTAAATTCTTTCTACATTCGCTGGCAAAGGACGTGAATCGGTACCCAGCAGCCACCACTACTTCACTAACGCTACTGCAATCCTTGTCTCGATTCTCGATTCACCAGTTACATACTTTCTTATATCACGTCTTATCCCTAAAGTACCTAGTGCTGCCCGACGCGTTCCTCTTACATTGACTCACGTACCTTAACAGACTGAACACATCAAGTTGGATACATCAAATGTTATTCGAATGAAAGAATATTAATAATTCAATTAAGCAGTACTCATGCTTTAAGAATTCATTTGGAATATCAGACAAGACTGTATAGAAATACCGTAATTCGTAACCAACTTACTTCATTTGGTGCACTAGGTACGTGGATTACAATAATATATGTGTTAGTGGATACATCTCCTTACGAATGGAACTCCCTGTACTCAAGCATTGTCTCCTTGCGTCGTATAGAATACTAATGAATCGGTGTACGGATATAAACTTACGGTTTGGGCTGCGATAAAAATGCGGGGCGATACTTTGTATTTCTTTGCTATTGATTCGTTGTATATGGACATGCAGACGACCGACACATTTATATAGTTTCAACTGTGAAAACTGAGTGTTTGAAAAACTTTAGGAAATTCGGTCAAAAGGGAACAACTCGTGATTATCGGACCGTTATCAGATTTTTTAGTTTGTTCAGGCATTGCACGATAAGCTATTATATACACATACACACACTGTGTTTTATAATTACAATGGACAATACAAAGTCTGGCGGTATTCGATTTGTCATACTGTAAATGTGTCAGAGGCGTTATGTTTTAATACAAACAGAAATAACAACGGAAGCGCCTTACGCGACGCATTCCTATCGCTTGGTTCATATTTTCGCCGCAATGAGTTATCGCAAGCCGCATTCTCTGTCTACAGTTTCAATTGTAATTACAGATACAGCTCCCACCTCTCTCATGGGCGAAGCGAAATCTAAAATTGGCTATAAAATATTTTGCGATGTGATAAACATGAAACAGGAGAGAGCGACCATCCCAGAGCAAAACATTTCGGTCTTGCGCACATATTCAATATTTGACAATTATATTTTCAACTGTATACTCACTGATTAAAGCAGAGCGGATTAAGCCGAGGTCCAATTCTATAAGATAGAGAATCATTGTTGATCCTTAAAGATGAATGTTTCGGTGTGGACGTGTGTGCAGGATGCGGTGGTACTTCATCATCCTTCCAGGGTGAGTCCAGCCTCTTAGGGTATGTTTGTCTGTTACGTCTTCTATCTCTGGGTCTATTGGTTCGCCTTCTTCTGGGAGTACTATTTCCGCAGATACCAGGACTCTCGGATCTCTCTGAATCAGAGAATCCGGAGTCCTGACTCCGATGACCATGACTATTGGGACTGCAGGATCTGTCCTGGATTGCAACATCTTCGTGCAGTTCCTGTGCTATTGCTCCTGGACGCGACGTCTCGTCGCATTTGCTTTTAATCCTGATAAACAAATAATTCTTAATTGCTTTAATTTAAATGATAACTTTTAAAACTCACATTGGTAGCTCATCCTTGTCCTTGTCCATCTGAGGTGGCGAGGTCCTAATATCCGGTTGCTGTTTCGAATCCTCTTCATTAATCCTGATTGTAGTGACATTCCCAGTTCGGTGTAGTCCATCCGTGGAATCATATCGACGTAAACTTTCTTCACAGTCATCAGGTGTCGCATCCAAATTACAATAAAAACTAGGAAGTGATCTCGGCTGGTCATCTCTATAAGGAAAAGGAGTCTGTCCCACATCTTGAGAAGCCATATAACTCCAAAACACTTTACTTTGATGTCTTTTAAAACCACTCATCTTGAAATTTGAATTATATTTAAAATAAAAGGTTCAATTAAAAGTTTCAGGTCCAACTAGAACACTCCAAAACGAAACAATGTTCCTGGTAGCGGAACTTCGACGCAATGAAAGAAGAGTCTATATGAAGTTTAATGAGCAGAGTTCATTGGGGTGTTCATCACTGTTCACTAGAGCACAACGACCCACGTACCGGTCGCGTGGCGTAGGCGCCTTATGGTATCCGTAGTCCCACTACCAACCCCCATGCGAGTAATACATTATCAACCCCCTCGAAACCATCGAAAGAAATTCAAAGCATCCCGACTTTATATCGCCTTGAAGTTCACCGCGCGACTGACTTGACGGAACTTCCGACTTTCCAGGAGGAGGAGTTGACCATATCCCTTCCCCATCCGAAAGACGACCTATCACTCCTGCCCCCCCCCCCCCCCCAGCCAGGTGTCACGTCGTGTAAGCCAAGTCCTATGAAAATGTGACCCCCCGTTCAACCCCCATAGTACTGCAGTCGCATAGGCATCCTGAAGGTTTGGCATGTGCTCACCATGTGTAACCGACAAACCGTACCCTCTGTACTATATATGGGAATATGTTCACCATATAGAGTCACCATTTATTGAATGGGACCCTTAAGCGGGTTCCACAGTGGCGTATTCGTCACCCCTATTTGCATTTTCATGGGGGAGGATACAATAGTGTAGAATCATCATGGAAATCACGCCAATGGTGTTTGAGTGCCAGGTGTGACTCCCGTTTCCCCATAAGGGGTCGGTTTTTTATCTCCCCCACTGTAGAACCCTCTTTGCACCCCTAGGTATTGGGGCACGCGCCACTGGGAGCATCTGTGAGCATAACTACGTACTCCGACCATGTGGGGTGTAGAAATATACATGCCTCCATACGATATCATCTCTTGGGTTTTGCATTTGCTTGGATCTGAATCGATGCTGATCCGTAACATGTATAAATGCTGGAAGTATAATCAAATATATATTATAATATAACGAATTAAACTTCGCAAAATGCCAAGGCTAATTGCTTAGAATGCCTGTCTAGTATTATAAAAATTAAAGGTAATCTAACAGAATGTGAAAACTTATACATCTTTCCTTGTGTACGACCATTACAATATTTAATATATTCAATTCATTAGCAGTTGTGCTTTCATAAGCTGAATGCGTCTCCCAATATATAATAGATAAGCCCCTACATACTCTTACACGATTTTTAAAGAATTTAAAAAGCCTATAAGAAATATATATATATGTGTATATATATATATAAGCTTCGAGCCAGAAGGGGTCCGTCGAAGGACCCCTATTGTCCCTGGTTGAACGTAATGGGGGACAGCTGTAATAGACCGTTAGAGAGTAGAGCGTATACAGCAATAGGTCCGTCCTTTTAAATAACCCGTAGCAGCAAAGACAATTCTATTGTGCATTCATTTCTTTTTTTTTTCAAACAAACAACGGACCGCCATATTTAAATACAAGTCGGCATTGAGCTTTGAATCTATATTACATGGTATATTTTGATAAAACATTTTTAATGCAGCGCTCTAAATAAATATATTGCATATGTTTCTGGAGTTTACAATTTATGTATCGAGCAACCAATCTACATCAACATTTTTCCAAAATCAACCGCTTTATTTCAAAATTGAATATAGCGTCTTTCTAATTTGACGACTGTCAATATCTGTCATGTCGCTAATAACTGTCAAAAACAGCAAATATACATATATTACCCGACCAATCACTATCGCGAAAAAACAAGAACAATAGAGTACAGTAATGAGTACAACCTTGTTACTTCCTAAATGTCGGAAGCACACTTCTACAAGATATGAGTAATAGACGCACCTTCCAGAGTATAAGAAATCACATTGTCCATGAAAAATACAAGGTTTTGTACGTGCACGATATGCGGTATGTTAATTCAACAGAAGGCGTCATTTTATGATTCATCGATGTAACCCACAATACGCCATTCTTAATAGAGAATCACCTGCCAAAGTGAAGAAAGTTTTAAGCAGGTACAACAAGAAGTATAATATACATACATGTAGGACGAATAACAGGATGTCGGAGTTTGCAAAGGATATGATAAGAATCGTTTGTTGTAGCCAAAGCATCTAGTCCTGTGTTATCGCATAGGATTTTTAGTGTCTTTCGGTGCGACAGATGATTGTTGCGATAAGTCATTGTACTGGCACTATTTTTGAAATAGTACTATAATAAATTTGAGAAAATCGAACAATTCATATTATATATACTGGCAGATAAGTTTTTGATTTCCTTAAAAGGAATCGAATTGGAATCGCGTGCCATGAGCAATGCGTGGGTAAATGGATTCCAAGTCTGTCGCATGATTGGTGCACGGTCCCAGATGGAGCACGGCAAAGGAACGTCTACCGACTCACTTCATAGCATCTGAACCCAAAATGGCGACCATGCATTGCTCGTATACTGATTCTCCAACACAGAAATAACTGGTGCACCACATTTACCCTGCCCGTATACTTACGGGGCACAAGATGGCACCCATGGGAAGACCTTCCCTAATGCGGAGGTTCTGCGTACCATTTACGGACCTTGGATTGGTGTAAAAGAATATTCTAGTGTTTTATACTACTAGATAGGAAACTCTGCTGTTAATTTCGTCGATTAGCTCTTGTTACGGAATTGGCTGATATTCATCATGTCCACTTGGTAGACCAATGGGAAAAGTGAACTCTAGGACATGAGTTGTGGAGGAGACTTTAAGGTAATGGTCCGACTTTCAGCGCCTCCTACAAGCTCAACGAATGTAAAGCCTTGCGTTATTCGTTTCGTTTGGAAGAATACGTATCCCGGCATTACTTTGTGTATTGTATTCTTCTGCGACGATTTAAAATGGTAAATAGTGATTTGTATAATGTAATTTATAAGGCCAGAAATTCTACCGGTAATATCTGTATTCAGTTATTATTTCTGTATGAAGAGAAATATCTTGTAGTAGGTAATCAATTTCTTAGAATGAGGTGACAAATGGCGCACGTGTGTCTCTTGAAGCAGGAGCCACTCCTCAGATTCAATAATTATTTATTAATAAATTTAGATCTAAGCATAATTGAACGATATATTTAGAAAATTGTTTGCCTTGATAATATATGCGATTATTGAGAATTTTATGCGCTCCATTTTTTTTGTTAATGGTATAGTCTATCTGAGACTTCCACAAATTTCTAGAAATAATTTATGCTTACCCATATAAATTTGTTTTCTTTAGGTGTCTTTAAATCCTGTGAGGATCCTCAAGCATGAAGCTGAAGAAGAGAAGGCTGAAATTGCCAGGTTGAGTTTGTTTGTGGGTGCCATTGCTATTGGAGATTTGGTAAAGTCTACCCTTGGTCCCAAGGGTATGGATAAGATCCTAGTTTCCCATGGACATTCTGCTGGACAGGTTCAGGTAACCAATGATGGTGCCACTATTCTAAAGAGTGTAGGAGTTGACAATCCTGCTGCCAAGATTCTGGTAGATATGTCCAGAGTTCAGGATGATGAAGTCGGTGATGGTACAACTTCTGTAACTGTCTTAGCTTCTGAATTGCTGAAAGAAGCAGAAAAATTAATTGAGCAAAAGATACATCCTCAAACTATCATTGCTGGATGGAGGCAAGCGACCTCAGTGGCTCGCACAGCTTTACATAATACAACAGCTGATAATTCTGCTGATCCTGAGCGTTTCAGGGAAGATTTATTGAATATCGCTAGGACTACACTCAGTTCTAAGATTCTCTCACAGCACAAAGAACATTTCAGCAAGCTTGCTGTTGATGCAGTCTTGCGTCTAAAGGGTTCTGGAAACTTGTCAGCTATTCAGATAATCAAGAAACGAGGTGCTACTTTAGCAGATTCTTTCCTGGATGAAGGATTTCTGTTAGATAAGAAGCCAGGAGTCCATCAACCACAAAAGATCACTGATGCTCGCATCCTTATTGCTAACACTCCCATGGACACTGATAAAATTAAGGTTAATTTTTTAATACTTAGATGAGGAATCATAGTACAATGAACATCAAATAAATTGGAATTCCCTTAAATAGGTATTCGGATCAAGAGTTCGTGTAGATTCAATGGCGAAAGTCGCTGAATTGGAAACAGCAGAGAAAGAAAAAATGAAGGATAAGGTGGACAAGATTATAAAACACAACTGCAACGTATTTATCAACAGACAGCTGATTTACAACTACCCCGAGCAACTATTCGCAGATGCAGGAATCATGGCAATCGAGCATGCCGACTTTGACGGAATTGAGCGATTAGCTCTTGTCACTGGGGGTGAAATCGTCAGTACGTTTGAACACCCTGAGATGGTCAAATTGGGAAAATGTAATTTGATTGAGCAGGTAATATCAATTTCAATACTTGACAACTCACAGAAATAAAAACAATATTAATCATATTAAATTTCAGGTCATGATCGGCGAGGATACGCTTCTACGTTTCTCAGGTGTACCTCTCGGAGAAGCTTGCACCGTCATTATCCGCGGAGCTACTCAACAGATTTTAGACGAAGCCGAGCGATCTCTGCACGACGCTCTTTGCGTATTGGCAGCCACCGTACGCGAATCGCGCATTGTCTACGGAGGTGGTTGCAGCGAGATGGCAATGGCTTGTGCCGTTATGAAAGCTGCAGCTGCTACTCCTGGGAAAGAAGCTGTAGCTATGGAAGCTTTCGCCAGAGCTCTTCAACAGCTACCCACTGTCATTGCCGATAACGCTGGATACGATTCTGCACAGTTGGTGAGCGAACTAAGGGCTGCTCATAATTCTGGTGCCAGCACTGCTGGTCTAGGTAAATATATATTATTTCCATTATGTTCCTTCTCTTTCAAATACATTTGTAGTCAATAATTGATTTCGTTTTTACCATAGATATGGATGCGGGTAAAGTAGGCTGCATGAAAAAGCTGGGCATTACGGAATCTTGGGCTGTCAAGAGGCAGGTACTTCTCAGTGCAGCTGAAGCCGCTGAAATGATACTTCGCGTAGACGATATTCTACGTGCTGCACCTAGAAAGCGAGTAACGGACCGTGGTCGTTGCTAATTCCTCACTTCCCATTATTTACTTCCATCTAATTCGTTTCCGTTTATCCAGCTTCTCTCATTCACGCCATTGCACCGATTTCGATGGAACGCGTTTGGAATTATATATATATATTTCTTATTCTATGCCTAGTATTCGACAGATTATTTCATTCGCGTTTTAACGTTCACATATAAAACAAATAATGTAACAGAACGTTAATTAAATAAGCACGCATTGTTGTGGTTAACATTTTTTATAACAATGAAATAGGATTACTATTAATAAATGCCTCAACCAGTGTCATATGTCGCATTGTTATTTCGTATTATCATACCGAAATATTTAATTATATCCCAAAAATTACGAAAGTTACAATATTTAGCTCTCATAAATATGGAATAATTTAAAAACTATATATATATATATATTAATGACAGGTTTTCAACAATCTGATCGATTACCTCGTATAGAGAAACACAGAAGCAGGGCTCATTTTAAACTGTGATTAATTAGTGCAACTGTACAGATCAATATGCAAACCGAAGTTTTTGATCGTATCCTACTTTATCAAGACTAGGATTGCAGGCGTAATTAATCATAGGAGGTGGACCACACATCAATACAATGGTGTCTGGTGATGGAGGATACATATGCTCGGAGATCATCTCAGCATTTATATATCCAGTACTATATGGCCAATCTTTGCTACTTGTGTCAATAGTATACCAGACTTTCACTTGTTCACTATATTTCTTGGAAATTTCTTCAAGTTCGTTTCTCAATAGAATGTCTTTCTCAGTTTGATTAGCGAATAGTAAAGATACTTTAGTATGGTCTTCAGGATCTTTTATCATTTTTCGAATAAGTTGTAGCATAGGTGTAATGCCAGTTCCTCCAGCAATCATTACCACCTAGAGAAGTTTGATGTAATATAAAATCTAACAATTAACAGATAAATATAGAACTTACGTATTTCACAGTGTACTCGTTGGGAGGTTCCTTCCTCAGAAGCTTGATGGAGAACTTGCCGTTTCCATTGTACACCAAACGTCCAGAGGGTCCTCGGAAGTCGACAGTTTCACCAATTTTAAGACTTTCAAGGTGCTGTGACATTTTTCCACCTTCAGGGAATTTTGGATGAACGTTCTTGAAGTATACCTAAAAATTAATAAAATGCATAAATTAATGTGGTTAAAAGGATTTGCTCAGTAGTTTTTTCAATAGTTACCTTAATGACTAAGTCCACATAGCCATGATCATCATCACTGGAAACTGGTGTGTAAGCACGTATCACAACTTCATCTCCAACTTTAGCTGTGAGATGAACATGCTGCCCAGTCGGAAGACCCAGAATGTGTTCCGGAGTAGGCAAGCCAAACCGAAACCTTCTAGTATCATGACTAATAATCTCTTTTTCAATTAATGGCAAACTATATTTGACAACTGGATCCACTAACAAAATTGGATTCTTCTTCTTTCCATTTTTATAAGATTGATAAAGCTTGATGACCAAACCAGTAGCTAATACAGTTCCAACTGTAGCCAAAAGTGGCAGTATCTAAAAGAGAGAAATTAAATAAAATTAAAATTAATTTTATTCACAACACCATACAAACCTCAACTGTTAATATTAAATATCTGTCACACTAATTAAAATTAAACTCTTATATTACAAAAATAAGTATCAATACCCAATACATCATCATCAAAGAATAAATCGTTCAACCAAGTACACATAACTTCATGACCTACAGTATTAGCACAATGTGATAAGAATTACGTTAAAAAAGCATATATGTGTATGTAACTATCATTAACGATCCACGAGGTTATATAAATTACTGCAAGGAACAGGCGATAATACTGAGCATAATCCAACAAACCATTCAACTTGTTTAACCACATGCACAAAAAATAATCAAACAGTACTCAACATGTCCAAAGAAAAAAAAAGAGTTTTACAAGCCCATATTATATTTACCAGCGCTCGTGGATTTATCATGAGGTCCTGCTAGCTCGTCGGCACGTGGTAGCAAATCTAAATAATGTGTCAAGACTAGCAAAGACTCGAAAAATCACAGAGTGGGGAAGAAAAAAGGTCGCCGGTTTTCAAGAGTAAATACGCCAAGATTTAATAAACAGCCGAATATTCAGGAGAATTTTAATGTAATTAGGAACAGAAATGGAGAGGGCGATACGACGCGGAAGATAAGGAGTATATTCTGCGGATTTTTATAACTGTCCATACGATGAAAAGATCAAGGAGAAAGAAGAGTTAAACGTGCGTGTTCGCAGGATACAGTGAGATAATAAACCGGCAAAGCTGGACCTAAAAGTACAATACTAGAGCGCTTCCTTTAAAATAGACCGGGTTCACGAGTGAACCCGATCTAAGAATGGTGGATTCTATTTATAAATGGAGACGTATGTTCTGGGAGTAATAGAATAGGAGAAGAACAAGTATCTTTATACGTACTGCCAATGATAAACTCTCCTCTGCTGCGGAAGACATCTCAAGTGGACGTATATGTACAAATACTTTAGAAATGAAATTCTAATTTGGAATGGATGGAATTTTTTTTACAGTTTCTTTTAGTACAGCCTCATTGGTCCGCTCGTGATTCTGGTGTATCATAGACTGACCGTTCCGGCCGAAGCATCATGAATTCTTTGAACGATATTCGAGTGATGGATGTTAACAACTGATTAGATAATATTAAATGTAGATGATTATTCGTCATATTTAAAACTTTACGTACCTTATTATTTTGTCACGCAATCATTTTAATTGTCATTAATGATTGTGACGAATTAGGATAAATATACTTGTCATTCCTGTTTTCTTATATGTATAAATACACTTTACAATCACGTCAGCATGATTCTTAATCAGAGAAAAGACATAATATTAGCTTATGTTAATCAGTACTAGCAATTTTTCTTAGTGAGAACAAATTTTTAAAGTGCGGTTAATATATTTTGTATTAAGCCTCAAGGTTTATTGCAAAGTCCAATATCTTTACGTATATATACGAAAGTCCTCAAAATAAAAAAAGATTCGAGTGTATCATTAAAAATTTTTAAGTGCACCGTTACAATCTTAGATGAACTCAAATTGTATACTTAGATAATTATATATCACTGTATGAATATCTAAAATTTTGAAAGTTGTATTTATAATAAAAAGAATTTTATTGTCGATCAAGTAGGTAGTTTATACTTGCAGCTGATGGTAATAGACTTAGCATAGTCACATCATCTTTTGGCAGTTGATGGTAGCTAATGATTACTCTCATACAGGAAAGTGAAAAAATATTAAAAGAAAGAAGCTACATTGTGACAGACTGAATGTGCGTCCTTTTGATTTTCTGAATATTTTCGATTTCAAAAGTGTCAAATGGCTGTTTTGCACCGAGCTCTGTTCACATGGTTTAATCTTCTCATTTTCCTGATTCTATTGGTGCTGCGCCTGGACTTGAGAATACAGTGGAACTGGTTTATTGTCTTCATTCCCATGTGGCTTTATGACAATATACTCCTGATTTATATTGTATTCAATATGATATCACACTGCAAAAATGGACACGACAGAGCCAGCAGTTTGAGAAGAAAAGTAATTTTATTTAATGCCTCTTTTTGTGTCATATATTTTTACTTACTTCTTCCAAACTCGGATTACAGTTCATAGTCTATATAGTATATGGATACAATTATGTTTCAGATTTGGTACATGGCAGCTGTCTTAATGAAACTCAGTGCTCAAGTATTAATTTGTTTAAAATTGGAAGCACCGCATTGGAATCTACCAGCCAAAGCTGTATTGACTCCCTTTTGGCTACTTTTGCCTGCTTTGGCTGTAGATGTTTTTGTACACTTGATACATCACTCGAGGTACTGACCATGGATTGTCTAAAATCTACAATATTACAACCAACAATTCTAAATCTTATGAAAAATTGATTTGCAACCTCATTGTCACACAAAATATTACAAGCAAAGTCAAGCTTGTTAAATTCCACAGTTGTATACTTCTCATATATTTCTTGCAACATGTGTAGTGTAAGATATCGAAGACCACTTGTTGCTTCGTCAACTGAAATGACAAGAGTGACAATAGCAAGAACAAGACAAAAGTAACACGTAACATTGCATATGCGACTCTTTGAATAAGACAGGCTAGCATTATGCAAATAAAATGAGAAACATTCAAAGCGAGAAGGAGTTCTTCAGTGGCTTCTCTCTTTCCTTCCAGAAGAGAATGACGCGAATGAGATACGAAATACTATTGCGCAATAAAAGGTTTGAGAAGCCTAGGAAATCGTTTCCATTGAGAACCCACTCATAACGATCGTCTACTCTGCATACGTCGATATTTTTTAGAGCGATTTCGGGTTTGTTCTATCTGAAGTTGGCCTGTGGAAGACGTTGTGGTCACAAGACGGGGCACTGGCTCACTATAAATACACGCGTTGCTCCAAGGATGAGTAGGGCAGAGATATAAATAAGCCATACTAAGTTGTTCTTCATTGGCAAAAGGATTCTCATTAGTGGAGAACAGCAGTTTTCAATGGTACAATTGTTCTGATATTGGAGCAATTGATTAACAGAACTTTCTATGCTGAGTGAAAGAAACACACTGTGATAAAAATCATTAGTCGTTAATCGTCAGGAAGCTTGAAAACAATTTGTGAATAATTCTGAAGTGATTACACAATACTACCCGATGGCGATCTTCCCGTTATTTTCATTGTACGTGGGGTAATTGTTGCGCAAGTTATTTATCACGTAAGAACCGGTTTGACAGCATCACCTTTTACTTCGATTAAAGGAGATACGGTAAATCAATATTACAATTGGATGAGCAATTTGAAGTGTTGCTAGTAAACTGTAGAGACCAGTGCTTTTGGAAAGTCAGAAGGTATGAATTGTGTTCAGTGATCGGGCTGTCATTAATTTGACACGGATATAATGAAATTGCTTATAGTAATCGCACTTGTTAATATCATTTAATGATAATTTGCAGATGAGCACACAATTATTGTTATTCCTGTGTTCAGTACTAATTACTGGAGTAATAAACTATGCCAATGGGGCTGTTATCGTACGAGAAGTACTTGCTGGTCATTTGGCAGAACTACCCTGTCTGAGTAACGACGATCATCATCGTTTTATGTTCTGGCAATTGACAAACGATCGACACATCATTGGTCCTGGCAATCCGCTTGATGCAGAGAAATACAATTATGAAGTTCTCACTGGAAAGCTCTTCATAAGGGTAACAAAACGCAATAGTACATCTTTCTACGAGTTTGCGGAAGATAGAAAAAAATTTCTTAATCTTTTGCAGGGTGTTTCTACTGCAGAATCTGGTTTGTATAAATGCGTATCAAGAGGAATAGCTGATAATTCTGCTATCAATATTCACATGGTGGAATTGGTCGTTAAAAAGGATTGGGAAGATCTGTGGGAGAATGATTTTGAGGTAATGACGGCGTTAAAAAAACTGTAGAAAGATAGTCTCTATAGCACATCTCATATTTGCAGACAAACTTATTAAGAGGTATGGCTGCATTGATGGTTATAGTTCTTGCAGTAGCCATTGTGCTATTCATTATTATATTGAAGAGAAAAAAGAATCATCATTTCTTTGGTAAGTTTCATTCTTCCTATGTTATAGCATCGGTACCATTGTTTAACGGTTTTGTGTTTACAGAGATGCAAGAGTCCAGAGAGAACTCACCAGCAAGATATAAACCTAAGGAACAAAACGTACCATCCGTAGAAGTTCCAACATCTGTGGAATCTGGAGGGATTGACAACATCGCGATGGACGTTGACTTTCCCAAGGTTTTCAAGCAAATGCAAAAGGAACAAGCCATGCCCTAAGACCGGACATCAGTCATTATAATCTGGTTGTATCATTGTACTCAGTTATCTCAATCGTTTACAGAAAGGATTAGAGCTTTATCGTACTGATAGAAATTAGCACTTTGGCGTACAAACTCAAGAGCAGAAATATTAGAATTGAAACCTTTGAAAACAAAAAACACAACTGCCTATTAAAGGAAAAAATATTTTTGCTCCAGTAATGTAAGACTTAATATGATAATTGAATTTTATCTGATAAGACAAGAAAACGAATTATTCTGTATATTTTGAAAAAACGGGTCTATTATTAATTTAATCGTTTATAAACATCATAGTTTGGCGATTTATACCTACTTTAATTGAGGTAGCTATATCATTATGACGTACTAGGAATGCCAGCCGTAGTATCCATCATAGTGTCATCTCCTTCGCCTTCTTCGTCATCTTCCTCCTCTTCCTCGTCCTCTGGTTCGACCTCGGTATCCAAAAGTCGGATTTTTCTGTTACTCTCGCTTAGGATGGCTGCGACTTTTCGTGGTCCACTCACGGCCAATCGCCTCGCGGAAATGCCGTGAAATGGTCGTGGCCAGGATGCCCCGCTTATTAGTTCTCCTAATTCTATTATGACTGTATTTAGTTCACCGAATATTCGTGGATGATTAACTGGCAATTGGATCAGGAAGGACGCGTGGCTGTGCTGATTTAGGAGCAACAGACTTAGGAAATCCTGGGAGTAAAATTGCAGATCTGCTATTGTTGTTTCACCCTTGCTGTAAATTCCTGCAAGAAACGATAGGTAATCAATAAAATTAATTGCCAATAATGCTATTTCAATTACTTATGCTGACCTTGTCTATTATCCACGTTGACTACAGCTGATTGCAGGGACAGCGTTGCTGGTTCCGTGGGATTGCTTTTTATTTTGAACAACCTGAGAAGCTTGCGGTCAGTCTTAACAAATGCGACCAGTAAATTTCCTTCGTCCGTAACCATCTGCGATAAGGTTAAGGATGTGGAGGCTGGCAAGATCGTCGTCAAAACTGTGAAATGTTTCACTAGGCCTTGATAAGCTTCCTTGTAGACTCCTCCAATGGCCTCGACCAATTTTGTGTGAGATTGAAGCAGTGAATATGATAGATCCTGTTTGATTATGAGGGGATGATCCTGGAGGCATTGATTTTCATCCAGCATGGATGCCCATTCGCTTCCCTCGGGTGTTAAAAAAGTTTGCAACGACTCTCGACGAAGATATTGGCCCAACTTCTCCAAATTCACGACTTTTCGTCCACTAGTATTAGGTCCTGTCTTATCAAAGCCTCTCAGGAATTCAGCAATGAATGTCAGTTCCTGTTGACTAACTCTGCTTGCTTCCGAAGGTACTCTCTCGTCGATTAGTCTCAATATAACAACATATAACCATCTGAAATAAGATATAACAGTTGGATCTTACAATTGGCAGTTGGTTTTGAGCAATTAAGTACACAGTACCTAAAGAATGCCTTATAGTCCCGCATACTGTGGTCTATAACTTGTTGTATTTCTGGAGCTTTGGCGAGAAATGCTTGAGAAGCACGTAAAGCACTTATTATTGGAGCCTCGTCCTTAAGTCCCAAAGCTTCATAGGGCCCACCTAGTCTGGCCATTCCTCGCATCTCAGCTAATTGGTATACCAGAGCCATCCCTACACTTGTTAAATGCTTCAATACTAGTTTCTGTAAAATATTTTAAGTTATGTGGCTCTATTTTTGTATTCCATTCATGCTTGATGTATTTGGTAGAGACCTGTATATTACTATAGCACATTTCGATGCTGTGTCCTAATTTTTTGAGACCCTTCTCAGTTAAATCCCGTAGTAGGAAATTTTCTAAATTCGGTGTGGGGATACCAATCATCAGTAATTCTAGAAAATCAGCAGCAACACCTCCAGGGGGTTTTGTTTCAGCGTATCGGGCTAATTTTTCATCCATTTCTAAAAGTATTGTTTCCCATGCCTCCGAAATGGCCATTAAGGTACGTGAAAGATAATCCATAAGACATTCTATTTTTGCCTGTGCTTGAGCAACCTTTAAGAATGCTCCACTTTTTTCCAGCAAGGGACAGGACAGTTTTGTCACTTCAATACTATTTTCGTCTTTCCAGGATATCCATATAGATTTTCCCGATCCGCCGGAGATTTTCAGAATGGGACCCCTGCCCACCTCAATCGTTCCACAGTAGAACATTCCAAAAACATGCATGACAACGTTTCCGTTGTCTTGTCCAAGCTGTAAGAAGCTTCTTCATTAAAGAATATGATGACTATTGACACAGAGGATAAATTATATTTTAACTCACAAATAACATATCTAAGGATTGCGAAAGGAACTCCTTGCGTTCTGGCTCCTGACCAAAGCTTCTATTATGACTTGGTAAAGGTGGTAAATATTCATTCAGTGGTGATGAATTAGTTTTGTTATCAGAATTTGGTTTCTCAGTTTCCTGGTTGCTTAAGGGTAACCAGGCCATACAAGTAATGGTTCTATCTGCTGATAACTGTGTCTTATGAACTATATTTTTGTTTTCAATATCCACCAAGTGTAACATTTTGGATTCCTTATAGGAAACAGCTAGTAACTTTCCATCTGGCCTCCAAGCTAGATTGACTGCTACGTCTGATTCATCCTGAGGACTGAGAAGCCATACCCTTTGCCATGTTAGTCTGTGAAGAGCCACTTCTCCTGGAAAGAACTCTCTGTCGAATGACAATAGTCACTTAACTTAATAATTAAACCATAAGTAAAATAATGCAAACCTTTAACATTGGCTATTGCCAATAAGTCCATCTTAGGTGACCAACGCATTATGGTCACCTGAGCAGGAAGTTGTCGCTCTTCTAATTGTCTCATAGTACCAGACATTTTTTCATGAGAATTCAAATCCTCAAGATTTTATATTACTAACAAAAATACATTTTATAGTACAACTTAAAGGTTAACAATGCCGGCGCCATGCCGTACTGTAATTCTGCAATGCATCATGGATATGTGAAGCGGTGGCACCGCCACTAGTATATCTAAGGTACTGTCAGGGTCTTATAGTCTATTCGTGCTAACTTTGAGTATGTTTCATCCCAAGTATGACAGCTGAGGTTGCCGAGTCCGAGAGGAAATTCCCTCTCTGTTTTCCCGCCAAAATCTATCTGTCAATATCGACCAGTCAATAAATATTTTGACAGTTTTGATATGTGTCACAAAAGTCAGCAAGAACCCAGAAATCCAGGGCTAGTCGGAGCAGAAATTCCAGCAGTGAAAAGCAATGAAAGAAACGTCTGAAGAATTCATTACTATTTACCAGATATTTTCATTTTTACTGTACGACGGCAATAGCCAAAAATATATATATAAAAAGATGAATTCACCAAAATCCGACTAATAATACAATAGACATGCAGCACCAAAAAAATTGTAAGTACTTTTCCAATTTTCAAGAAATCTCGAATTCCTCAAAAGAACGAAACGTATAAGAATCCGCAGGTAACGACTATAAAGTCCCGTTGAGAAACGGCATCAGAAATGTATATACGTATATGACCCCCACAAATGAATTCCTGAGATCATATAAACATTTCGTTTCTCAATATTGCAGTGCAAGCTGTGCATCCATGAACATGCATACACTGCCCATGCCTGCCTGGAGTGCTGAGAAGAGTAGCAGAGGCGCCGGCTACGAGAGTGCAGTGCATCGGGGGGACGATATCGAGGCCACGTTTCCCGTGTAGTAAGGATAGAGGATAAGGAAGAGAAGACGCCGCAGGGAGTGAGGAGAGTTTGTAAAGCACAGAGCGTCGTCGAGACGCGCAAGAAGGAAAGAGTACACACAGAGTAAAAGAGAGAGTGACGGCTATAATAGTGGGGGAGCGTCGAGACGCCGCTTGACCACGTGACTGCCAGCAGAATCCGCGGCGTCCGCCGAAAATCTAAATCCGTCCGAGCCGAGAAGAAGAGGCTGCCCGTTGCCTCCGAGACCTCGAGCTTCCAACGCGCGATAGTCAATAATTGCCTTTAAGGTGTACCGGGTCGGTTTCGTGAGCTAGATTTCCATCCTGAAGTTCGGCAACGGCGTGGTTCGCCGCGATCGGCTAGATAACGCGGACGATCCTTGGAAAAGATGATTCGCGTGGACGAGACGGACCCGGTTGGTGGTAAGAGGATTGCTTAACACCATCGCCAATGAGTGTACATTCATTTACATTTGCGTAAGATTCGCTGTCGTAAACTTATGAAAATCATACATACATACATATAACGTAACGTAAACGAGAGGCGTATTGCCAATATCCACGTGCATTTTATTTACACGCTTCAGAATTCCATTTAAGCGTAACCACCAATTTGTATTACCATTCAAATAATGTTAACAATGTACCGCTAGTCTCTGAGTCAATTGCCAATGAGTCTATACAAAGTACAGCCGAGTGATTTGTAGATTGAGAAAATTAATGCTGTCTCACATTTTTAGAGATCGAACCGAGTTTCCCGTATAGAGACGTCACCGTGAGGAAGGGTGTTGAATTCAAGGATCATTATGACATCCAATCAGAGATTGGACGGTAAGTAGTAAGCTGGAAGATGCTTAGCCTATAAATGTACACATTGACGATACAAGAATGCATATAAAGATGTAGGTATCTACATGCCAGAGAGGCGGTAGAAGGTCTCAATTAATTTTAACGAGATCCACTAGCTAGATGCTGTTATCGTAGAAAAAGGATCCTGCGCAAAATTCATCATGGAATGTCTTGGCAGCTAGCATCTATACCTATAGTTCACCTCATAAATTCATTGCGCTACTCTTTGTACGCAACATTGACGTGACGCATATACGCCACACTCTTGCAAGAGACAATGAAATAAGAAGTGGAAGCTGGTTGAGTATAGAACGTCCGCTAGACGTCCCCTTGCTCTTGTGGTCCAGAGGAAACCATCGGATTAGAAAATATTTTTCTATCATCAAAGAATGAAGATTGTATCCGCGCGCCGTCGCGACACCAATGATGTTGTGTTCCTTGGTATACACCTATATCTCTGTGTCTACATGCTAGATAGGCGTATATATATAGGAATAGACGCACCAAACTATATAAACTGGTCGCCGAATAATAACAGTGAAAAGAGTGTGCGTACACGTTCTTGTATAGGTAATCAAGGTCTTTGCGTCTATAAATAATACCTTCGCTTCGAAGAGTGACGTTGCACGTCGCCTCGACGGCAATTCGATCGGATGCTGGCCGTCGCGACGCCCGCTACGTGCAAGACGCTCTTGACACGAGGGTTCAAACGAACGTTGAAGCAACGTGCGTAACGACGTTCCACTCAGGCTGCTCTACTAACTCACTGACTCACCCGATCTTGCAAGCTGGCTAACAGTGAACAAACCAAGTCACCCCGGTTGCCAAGATGTCAAATGACAAATTGGCATCTGTAGTGCTTGATTTCTTAACGCAGCATCCGCCCAGGACGCGGAACAAAACAATGGAAAAGAAAAACAAATAGAAAATTTGAGGAGGCGAGATGCTGTTGGTGGTATCAATAAAAAAATTAGGATGATAATATTTTTTTTAAATACTCTGTCATCCTTAGGGGCAAGTTCGGTACTGTGTATCGATGCAAGGAAAAGTCTAGCGGCTTGCACCTCGCTGCTAAGGTCGTCAACACTGCAAGGAAAGAGGACAGACGTGCTGTCGAGAGGGAAGTCGAGATCATGAGGAGACTCCAGCATCCTCGACTGATACAGCTGTATGATGCGATCAACACCGGCAAGCAGATATATGTTATATTAGAATTGTAAGTTACTTTTTCTAATGAGTTACTCAACATAATAACGCACGATGGGTTATTGATGATTATGCGTAGAATTGAAGGAGGTGAACTCTTCGAGAGGGTAATCGATGATGACTTCGTACTGACTGAGAGAAGCTGCGCCGTCTTCATGAGGCAGATATGCGAGGGTATGGAGTTTGTCCACTCGCAGAATATCTTGCACCTGGATATGAAAGTGAGGAATCATGAGGAATGATTGTACCAGGTAAAATACGGCATCGTCAGTCATCATGGCTAACTGTCATTTTTATATCTTGACAGCCCGAGAACATATTATGCCTTACGAAAGAGGGTAACCGTATCAAGATCATAGACTTCGGTTTGGCAAGACAATACGACCCTGAGAAGAAGCTTCAGGTACTCTTTGGTACGCCAGAGTTTGTTGCACCGGAAGTCGTGAACTTCGACCAAATAGGTTTTGGCACTGATATGTGGAGCATCGGCGTCATTTGTTATGTGCTGTAAGTGAAATCTGGTATTGCTCCTTATAGTAGATTAACCAGACACCATCTGGTATATACAACGAAGAGTCATAAAAGTTGTACTACAGAGATGGTCTACCTGGATGGTTAGACTTTCAGGGTTGTCACCGTTCATGGGCGACAACGATATGCAGACGATGGCGAACGTGACCATCGCCAAGTACGACTTTGACGACGAGGCCTTCGCTGACATATCTGAGGACGCCAAGGACTTCATCAGGAGTCTTCTGATCAAGGACAAAGAGTAAGCAAGTTTCGTGGATCCTGTTAAATATCTAAAAACACATACGTAATCCATACCCGCTTGATATTCACATTTCAAAAAGAGCATGGCCTCTCCTCCCTGTGGTCATCTCTCGCTTTGCACCCTCCTCTAGTTCCACCAGGTGGACATGAACTGTGTGTCCTTCGTGTCGTTTGCCCTGCTCGCGCGACGTGCTAACGAACAGCCCGATTGACCTTGGCGAGTTGTAAAAAAATGACCCACCTTCGAAAGGCTCGAATAGAGAGAAAGAGAGAATGGGAGAACGAAAGAGAAAGAAAAGATAAAGAGAACACAAAAAAGAGCTCGCGAGGTCTTATTTCGTAAGGTTCATCTTACGTTCCAAGCATGCCGTCGATCAGGCCACCCTCTCAGAATGACTGATCCTAAAAGAGGGATGATAATGTGTCTTTCAGACTGCGAGCGTCGGCATCTCAGTGCCGCGCGCACCCCTGGTTGGCCAAAAGGTCCACCGTATCATCGGCCAGGGTTGGAGACAAAGCGGAATTAGAGAAACCAAGAACGGACGTTGAGGTTATCGTGACGAGAGAGGAACTCGACGTTACCAAGGACAATCTGAGGCTGTTCGTCGAGCGGTGGCGAGAGCATCCCAACAGCCCTTACTTGATCGAGCATCACGTGGTTCATCCTTCCTGGTATCCGGACATCGCCAGGAGGTCTAATCCTGATGAGAACAACGTGGAGCTGGTGTCTTTACGGGGTCAGAGTCCATCGCCCTGTGGTAGTGTCTCTAGCTCATTGTCGGAAAGCACCAGTTCACCAAGGGAGAATGGCAACTTTCTACTTTCGGTGCCAAACTTGTCTCACGCCTTCGAAAGACGCGCGTCGGAGGGTACTGCATTGGCACCAGAGAAACGTGATGCTGCGGCTCAGATTGTTTTAGCCGAAGAGATCATTAAATTGTCTGAACATCTGAGATCAATTGCCATGGGACCTAAAGTATCTGGGAGTGACAATGACGTACCTAAAGTTGACCTCCCACCAACAAGTGTCTATTCAGAAAAAGCTGAAGATTTTGTTAGTGGCAATTCCATTGACGTTCAGAAGGAAGTAGCTACAACTGTAACGCCAAAGCCAAAGGAAGAAGAGAAATCCAGACTTTCACGAAATGGTGCCATCACGAAAATCTCTTCCAAGAGCAGCGATAGTACTGTTATCACTGATACTATCACCGGGACCAATGAGATCTCTGAAAAGCTCTCGAGCATTACTAAACAGAGAAAGATAAATGGTACTACTTTCAATGGTGTGCGAACGTTTGAAAGAAACACAGAATCAATCCCTACCCCATTCGCTACCCTAAAGAAAACATCAAAGTTCCAAATGGATGGTGCAGTTCCCAAAGAAAATTCATCGACCAACTATGATCGACTTTTCCGTGATCGTGCAAAGACTAGTACCTTTCTGCAGAAGAGTCACACGTTTGGGTCTACGTCCAAGATGGAAGATATGCAGATACCGTTGCTGAACGTGGATAGAGAAATGGATCTGACTCCACCATGGCGAAGGGCGCGGTCAAAGCATCGTTTTAGCGAGACGTGTAGGGATGTACCCCGTATCTCAAATCTGCAGGATATTCACAAGAATCTTAACTTGGATGAGCCCACGAGTACGAAGGACCTTCTGCTGCAGCTTTTGGGAGAGTGGGATGACGCATCCAGACCTAGTGGAATTGGTCGAAAATCAGTCAGTGTTGATTGGTGCGGCGAGGAATCCATAGCACGTAAATCAATGAATTCCCTCGCTGAATATTTTCAATCAGAGTCGCAGAAAACTAATGCCGTGGGTGGTGGTCGACCCTCGACGCCACCATTCATACACCGTTGACGAGAAGAGTTCATCCTCAGGGTCTTCCAATGCGTATCTAATTGTGACGGATGGATTAGAATTGGATTTTCCCGTGTAGAAAGACTTGGGCGTACCTAGTTCGTTTCCTTGATGACGATCTACGCAATCCTGATTGATATATTCCTTGACTCTGAATCTCGTCGAGTTCCTCTTAGGATTCTCCCTGTGCATGTTATTATTCTTTTATTTATTATGAATTTAATATAAAGGAGAGCAACTGAGCACGCGAGAGACTTTTCTTTCATTTATTGCCTGCCTTGCTTTGCCACGTCAATTATCATCAGTCCCACTAAACTTGTACCTTGTTCAGAATGAGACCGCGGGCCGAACAACTCCTGGAGCACCGTTGGCTCGAGGCTGCCTTGGACAACCCGATTTCAAAGGTCAGGTTAAAGCGCTACGTCATCAAGAAACGTTGGGTCAAGGCCGTCAATACTATCCTGGCTCTAAGAAGAATGGGAGCTCACATCAACCTCGAGCTCGTATAGGTTAATATAACCTCTAACGGCTTATTCGGTAACAGGAATAATTCAAATGAAATCTGTAAGGAATGGACCAATTCGCAGGCATTTTACAAAGTTCAAATCCCCTGGTGGGTGGAATGAATAATGTGAATTGTGAAGGAATTTGGCCGCCGTTTCCATTCGGCCGTCCCGGCCAAGAATTGACGACGCGTTACTCTCGCCTGACGAAAATACTCGAGGGTTTCGGAGCTTTTACTTACTTTAGATATTAAGCATCTTTTAAGCCCACAATTGCTGCCTTAATGCACCATGTACACGGTAACAATGTTCATTCGTGCCTTAAATAAAGCATTCTATATTTTATTGAATCTTGACATACGTGAGCGTATAATGGAGTGCGGATTATTCGAGTCCCCGCGTCATGGATGTTTGCTAATTATTTTTGAGCTTATTTCCACCTGTTGAAAATACGATACTAGTGACGGATATGTTGCTGAATCTATTTAAAGAGAACTCCCGCAGAAAGTAATTGACATCGCGACGCCATCTGTCTACTCGACGCTCGAGCATTGTTGAACGACGCCTGAAATGGCGCCCGGCGCGCCACAAGAGACACCACTAGAAAAGATGGCCGCCATGTACGATCTTTTGGAACTCATTTATTCTTTCGTGACGGTTTGTATACTTGATTCTAACCTATGCAGTTCAAGTGGTTAATTATTTAGCAAAGAATTCTACTGGACATAGCCTTAGTTGTGGATTTAGAAAAACAAGACGTATTATTCAACATTTGAAAAATGGTAAGTATCCGTACCCACAATGCGTTGCGGCTTAAGATAGCAATGAAACTTTTAGATTCAAATCTCATTCTTATGTTCCAGGAAGACAAAATAATCAACTGGAGTCCATATGCTAAAGAATACGATCCTTTAAAAGCTGGTAGCATTGATGGTACTGATACAGAACCACATGACAGGGCTGTGAGTAGAGCAATAATAACACATTATGAGCCTCCGCATGGATTGAAATCGAAGCCAGACAGAACTCTTTTTGTCTCTAGGTTTGGTCCTAACGTTTCTAAACAAGATTTAAAAGAGGTATTTTGGTACATTTACTGTCAATAATCTCACAGAACATGTAAGACTTATTCTCAGCATTTATCTCATATTGCAGGGTTTTCAAAGGTACGGACAAGTGGTTTCAGTAAAGATTATAGTTGATATAGTAACGGGACTATCTCAGGGTTATGGATTTGTAGAAATGAAAACAGAGGATGAAGCAAGATGGGCTTCAAAACGTTTACATGACACAATACTAAAAGGTTCTAAAATATTTGTTGATTTCGAATGCAGCAGAACAATGAAGGGTTGGAAGCCACGTAGACTTGGTGTGTATATAAATTGAGAAATGAGACATCAATCGAGTATTATACCCCAGCATCTAATGTTCAAACTTTGTCTTACATAGGTGGAGGATTCGGTGGTAAAAAGGAGTCAGGGCAGCTGAGATTTGGAGGAAAGGACAGACCATTCAAGAAACCAATTTTACCAGGAGTTGTGAAACAACGCGAAGAAACTAATACCAAGTAATACACAATACACGATTCACGCGAAAGACTCTGATGGACTCAAAATCCATATGCATTTGTACATAGTAATTAAAAGGAAAGAAGTATTTCATTCGTAAATAAATAGTGATACATTTTATTTGCGATTCAAATAAATTGCCAGTTCCTGTAGGTTTGGCAGGTGTAATCAGACGGGAGACTGTTGCGATACTCGATATCCGCTCATCTCGTTTTCCCGGAACGTCGTCGAGATGCCAATACGCATGAGAGGAGCACCAATCGAAGAGAATCGTGTGGCGTTTTGGTAGCGACATCGCGAGGCCACTTCGTGGCAGCAACTTTATAGCGGGCGTCACGACGCCCTCCCCCGGGACATGGCCCTCCATATATGGGCGCGTCGCCGGTTGGGACTCTGTTGCGCGCAGCCAAGATCCTCCAGTCGAAATGAGCGAGTTGGTTTCCTTCCCACTGATAAGACTACCACCCTCGCAACATCATCCTCAGATACACGCGCATTCACTGATACATTGACTCCCAGAAGAATTCACTGACAACCAACAGATGAATTCCCAGCGGAAAGCTCAACCTACTTTTGTTTGTTTACCAGCGAACTATCTGGCTATTATTTCCGTAAGCTCGAGTCACGTTCTCATCTTCTTTCTTTTTCAAAAAATAAGTAGAAAATTGCGAACAACTATGAGAACTCGTAAAAGAACGCAGAATGACACGGCAGCCAGCTAGATATCTTTAACAACGATTAAATCGTGTAAACTAGTTTTATTTTTCTGCAGATTCCAAGCTGGTCCAGGAGCTCGCAAAAGCGTTCACTCTTGCAGACGATGAGTACTCCAACTAATGTAATTCTTGGTCTCCCTACCCTGAAGTCTGCATTCCGTACCATTATCCTGATAGGAAGCTGCGGTACCGTTTCGGCAAAGCGGATCAGGGCTGGGATGTTGCTGGCAGGGTCCGGATGCTGGTGTAGGAGACAATAGGTGAGAAGACTAAGTAGAAGCAGAGGAAGAATAAGAGACGCGGAGGTAGAAGAAGATGGTATCTGGTTGGAACAGACGACAAAAATAGTAGTGGTCGAGGATGAGCAACGCTTGCGCCCTGAAGATCCTCCGCATAGGAGGGCATAATCGTTCTTAGAGGGATAACGAAAACGTACTCGCGGAGTTCTCGAATCGAATCCGACTATTAATAGGATACGAAAGAAGAGGAGGAAGAGCAACTCGAGTCTTGGTTTTGCCGAGGGCGAAGAGGTCGGACTTCAGAGCCGCTCTAGCTGTCGCGGACTCCACATTCCACCAGAAAAGCTCTCCCGTGTGTGGTGACCAGTCACTCGGCTAGGGCCCAAGATCCCACTCTTACTCATTCTCTCACACTCCCTGAGTGTAAGTTCTTTTTATTATCCATCCTAACTGGCGTTATCTCAATAGATTAAATAACAAAGACGTCGAGCGAAGACGACGCTCTTTTAATACAGTGAAAGTTTCACGGTTACCGCTTCGCGTAACCGTACTATCGTTCTGTGCCTTCTTAATATGGTTCTACGTGTTCGTTTGCGTAACACTACGCTTTTTTTATAACAAACAAAAGTGCAAGTTTTCACCTTAACGCCATACTCGACCGCGACGCTGTCTACGTGCTGTGTGCTCTTCGTGGAAGCTGTGTGTAACGTGAGACCGAGCCTCGGTCGAGCGTCTATATCTTTTCAAGTGAACGTCTCGCCACTTTAAATCATACTAAGCTGATAAACCCGCGAAAATCATATCTTTAAATATTATTCAGGATTGTTCCAACAGACGGGGGTAAAGTACATTAAAAAGAAAAATTACAGAAAAACATCCATCGCTACTGTCTGTCATCGGTATGCGGAATTATGTACTCAATTCGTTCAGTAAATTCTGGTAAACGTAAGCATCCTAAAGGAGCGTGTGGGTAGTGCGCGGGATATATCCGCCAGTATATTTCCGTCTGGTAAAAGCTCGCGAGCGCGTTCACGTAGCAAAGCCAAAAGCTTAGAGGGAAAGATGAACCGCCGCGGACGAAGTCGCGGACGGGGCCAAGGTTCTATAATTAGCGTCGCGGTGCGGAACTCTAAGTAGAGGAAGGGTGGGTAGGGAAAGGGGTAGGGGGTCCCCTTCGACTCCTTATAGAGCTTGCGGCATCGAGCTTGCGGCCAGGGTTAGCAAACTGCCTCGACTCCTATCAGGTTACCCTTTGGACCGGTATAACGAACAGCTAACGACTCGCCTCGCTTGGTTCGCAAATTTCTTTTTTATTTTTCGTTTACCCCTCCCCTGTTGTTGGCCCTCTCCCCCTCGCCCCACTCTCTCTGCCAAATTACTTCATTCGATTATCATTTAATCGGTATTTCGTCATCGCTACGCGTTAACTCCGGAATCTCGTACCAGTTCTATTTTTTTTCTATTTGCAAATTCCTCCAAGACTTGTTCATCGATTTCGCAACAATCGTTTTAAGAATTTTTTTCTTCTTTTCTCTCTTGCAGAAACGTAACCACCCGCAAACATGTCTGACGACGAGGACCAATACTCGTAAGTATCATTATGATGTACAGTTAACGTAGATCGATAATAATTAATCGGACCTTCTTACAGAAATTTAGTTAATTATTGCCTCGTTAATTCGCCATAATGTTGAAAATTAGTAAAAAAAATATTGTTACCGATTACGAAATATTACGTAGGATTTCGATATCTCGGATAAATCTTCGAAGCTTCACGTTTCACAACACGTTAAACATTACACGAGAAAGTCTCTATCACGTAAGCCAGTGCACGACCGAAAATCCTCAATTTGTCAAGTGTCTACCTTCTTCCCTGTAATTTTGGTGTTGTCAAGAATTTTAGGAAAAATCAGCTGTCCCTCTACCCTTTGATGATAACGCGTGAAACCCTTGTCGGATTGTTTATTCCATAAAAATTGTTTATTCAATTCGTGTTTTACTGTCCACTGTGAATCCCTTGAATTTGTTACACACAATCAAAATATTCGTCTCCCAAAAGGCATGTCAAGAATAACTAACAAAACCCCGTGTACTTTATTTTTTACAGCAGCGAGGAGGAGGTCGAGGAAGTGTAAGTATCTTCCCTGTGAAAATAATCGAAATTGGGTGAAAAGAAATTCCCCCAATTTCCTGTATAAGAAAAAGCAGAAAATATCCACCGTGCTAACAAGGTTCCTCTTCGTTTGTCTTTTTGCAGGAAGTAAGTGCCAGAAGTCAATAACAATTCAAGTACCAGTTACCAACTACGCCATTACTATTAGGAAATAGTAATTAATCATTATCGATCTGTCGCAATAGATGTCTGGCAACGTCGATGCGATGCGTCGTATTATTGTTTAATATTTTTATTCCTTAACACGACTCGTTGTATCAACGTTGTATCTGCCGAAGTCGAGAGGCAGAGTCGACAGACATCGACGATCGAGTTGCTCGTTTGAAAAGCCAAGATGAATTTCCTCGTGCTAGCTCGGCGCCATTTAACCCATTGTTAATAATTATTGGCCATCGGCAAAAAGCCTGGATAAATTACGCAACGATCTTATAAATGGGTCAGCAGGCACTTGGAAACTCGGTCGTAGGTATTAGCTTATTATATAGGCATGACCTATAGATATACTCAGCTATACTGCAACCAGTACCAGCTCTGGATATAACATCTTAGTGTATAAGTATAACGTGTTCTCGAGATTCTCTAGAAAGGGGCGTAGTGTCCGGCGAACCCACCCGTCACCGTTTAAAATTAGCATCTTTTACGTTCAAAAATAACTTGGCTGGATGGTGTTGGTGCCTCGTTGGCTTCACTCTCATTTTTTTTCTCTCTCTTTCTCTTTATCTCTATACGCACGTGAACGGCCACGTAATTTGGGCAGATACGAAAAGAAGATCTCGAGGAAATAGCCCTGTTTTTTTTCCTTTTCAAAATTAAAACGGCACACGGGTCGGTTCCAAAAATGGACTGTGGTGAATTCGTACGAAAAAGTATCGAAAAATCGTGTGGATAGAATTGGCATTGTTATTGGGATGCTGATGAGCAATCCTCCTAACACTCTGGACCACACGAGGAATTGAATGAATCTTTTTGTTTCCTTTTTTTTTTTTCGACTCTTTCGTTCTCTCTTCAATTTTTGACCCGACTATATCACATGCGTTCAGGAGACTCGAGATATGTGACTGTGTTACGTCGTGATCACTGACTCAGCTATGTCTTATTTCTCTATGTTCCCAATATATACACACAAAATCAATCACCAATCGAATCATCAATGTATCGACCAATCGACGCACGCGACGCGAACCCGATTACATTCGATTGAAACAGGCAACCGGAGAAGAAGATCGAGTAAGTTTGACTGCCTGAAAAATGCCTGCCTCTCTGTATATCTGTCAGTCAGTCTGTCCGTCCGCTATTATCTATCGCTACTGTGCCGACTTATATATACGTACTTTTATAATATTCATATCTTTCTTTATTATTTTTTTATTTACTCCTCACATCTATTCATTTAATTTGCACTGTCTAAGCGCCCAATCGCTACTCTTCATTCATACGTTATTCTCTTTCTTTTTTGTCTCTCTTTTTTACTCCATCCTTTGTATCTTTTTAGCGCTCTCTGTATCCACTCGTTGTCGCTACGTCATGTCTTTCCTCATTTCATCTTTCCCAAAGTTGGCGGAAAAATATTTTTCAAAAATCATCTGTTACTCCTTACACGAGTAGCTGCGTGCCGAACAATCTCCATCATTTATTTTCACAACGTTAATAATAACGTTAACCTATTTTCCACATCCTCGCACGATGATTATTTTACCTGTTTGCCGAAATTTTTGTCTATTTTTCAATCGACCATGTTCTCCTTATTCGATACACACACACATACACGCACAGAGCCCACAAGGCGATCCCAACCTAATTCATATATGTATATCTTCAATTTTCTTTCTCACTCTCTCTAATTATTTTCGTTTCCTCCACTCTTTTTTTCTCTTATCTTCTCACAATTTTTTCTTTTTGTATTTTGCCGCAGCGCGAAAGCTTTTCGTGTTCACACCATGAATAATTCATTAATTCCATTAATCGGCCGCAGCATCCCTGACAAACATAACCTAACCTAACAGCTTGTCCATTCTCAAAGTCCAAGAGGGCCCGAATAAATACCAAATAATACCTGGACATACCCCTTACCCTCAACAACCCCTTCAACCCACCCCTCAAAGATTCGTCGATTCTCGATCCACCACATTCCCATGTTAACCTCATTCACTCAAAAATATACAGTAACTCGATCATGCCCCAAGTTACAACGTAGGATTATATCTCGACACGTGTTTCCCCCACACTCCTCCCCCCTGCTCACTTCAACCCCTTACATTTTTAATTTCTTCGCTGCATCCCCCTCAAACAAAGATGTCTTCCACCCTTATTTCATCGTATCGCTAGTGTGTCGATCATCGACAATGGGAACAAAGACCACGTTGTTTATCACTGTTATCAAAACTACCCCACTCATCCACTCAGTCACGAGTATCACAGCCCCCCCCCCCCCCCCATCTAACATACCCTTTGTATGTACAGAGACTTCTCTCTCGTCCACCGACTTACCAACCCTCACACATACACACACAAGAGACTAGCTACACGCACAATGTTGTCAATGCATTCTTACACGTACGCAAATGTGCAAAATGGCTGCACTGCTAAATATCTATATATAAGCGTGTATCGCGCAAAGAAATAACTCAAGCTCTGTTACAAGCCATGGTGTCATATAAATATTCGCAAAAACTTCACGCTCTCTGTATTGTTCATCTGTCGTTAAATGGGCCACGCGTACAGAAGGGCCGTTCCGTTTAAATGGACCAGTCGAGAGATGCCGACCGGTAATGCTTAAGCCGAACGACCCCCTATGTATGTGGTGTTGTAGTGGCGATCTAATATAACTATAGGCGAGGACGAAGGAGTATCTGGAAAATCAGAGTTTAAATTAAAAAAAAAAAAGCCTGAAACATCCCCAACGACTATTTCGTTTTCTTCTCGATCTTACCCTCTGGTTCTCACAGAAACCCAAGGGGACGTAACAAGAAAACGAAACGCGTATGGGTCCGGCAGGTTATCGTTTGACTATTTAAGAAAGAGGAGGGGGGCGCACGCGCTCCTCTCTCAAGAGCGATTAAAATATTATCAATAGGAGATACAAATATAATTTGGCTTTGTGGAGTCCAAAGCGAGGCTGCGTACCATGAGATGAAAATTATTAATCGAAGTGTGCTTTCTCTTTTATAGGGGTAGGGCGTCCCAAAAGTAAGTTGATTTCGAGGTGTTACACGTGAATAATACTTCTTGTTCTTCAACCCTGATACTACTGTTCCAACCCTACACCTTCTCTCACCCTCTCTCTCTCTCTTTCTGTCTCTACAAACAGCATCAGAAAATCTTACTCACTTGGTTTGCCTATAAAAAAAACCTTTTTTTAATTCTTCCCTTCTACGTGTATATATGCACTAGCCCAAAAATATTTTCCCTCTTTTCCATTCCTTTATATTTTATATCTCTACTCGAATACCAACCCCCCCCCCCTCCCTCCTACTGTCTCTCCAAATTATTAATCATTAATGAATGACACAGACTCTGTACATATTTATGTTCACGTTATCGTCAGCGTTACGTTTTCTTTTCTTTTCACGTGATCGTCCTATATGTATATGTCACACGTGCCTCTATCTCTTTCTCTGTCTCTCTGTCATTCCGTCTCTATCTTAATCATCGCCCGTAAAAGATGTTGTCAGGTGTGTTATTACTTATCACAACCTCACACGTATCTTCTTGCATAATACAAAGTGATTGTGCTGCCCTGTTTTTCTTTTTAATTTTTTCTTTTTTCTGTTCGATTCCTCTCACTGTTCATCTACGTGTTCGCTTCGTCAACGCCTTGCATCCACTTGTCATGTGTCTTCGACGAGTATGCAATATTATGAAAAAAAAATAATTCACCACTACCCCAATCCCTTGGAGACGATCACGACGATGATGATCCTATTTAACTTATGCAAGGGAGCATAACAATTACGACTTTTTGATTATCAGCCTTGTGCCTGTTTGCACTTTCGCGACCTTTTATCACTAATTCACCCTTACGCGTGTTACACTCTATGAGGGCCAAGCTGGACAGAATGTGCTTATTCCTCTGGCTGAATTTTCTTGTGCAAAAAAAGGAGAAAAAGGATATTGCAAAAAATGTACGAACTAAAAAACATTATCACTTATCCCCCCACCCCCAATACCCTACGCCAAAAAAACACTACACAAACCTGTTCACCCCTTATGATACTGCAAGAGCCACAAATTGTCTATGCGCATTAGCACGGCCTCAGCCTGTGTAAAACTGATTAATACCAGCCTAGACTGTATAATATATGTACGTGTACGTGTTTGTCCGTCATTGTCATTTGCCTGTCTGTCCGTTTTTTGTTCTGTACGCGTTACGTGACACAAAAATAATACGTGGTTCGCGAAATGACCTATGGTCAGTACTTGGATGATAATAATGATAATGATGAACGTGAGAGAGTATGCACGTGAAAACGCGTGATGATGGATCAGGAGGAGGAAAAATCTCAGGAGGATTAAGGAGCAAATCGACTAAAGAGAATCTTTTGTTTCCGTTCCGGCTATCTGCAGGGAATCCGCCGAGAATCCCGAGTTCATGAAGGTACGCATTTTTGTTGCTGAATGGCAAAAATTTTGTTGTATTAAAAAGAAAGGGGATGTTAACGTTAATACGTTTACTTTGGCTACGACTTCCAGAGGCAGGAACAGAAGAGGAGCGATCTCGATGAACAGCTCAAGGAATACATCGCCGAATGGAGAAAGCAGAGGGCCAAGGAGGAGGATGAACTCAAACGACTGAAGGTCCTTGTTACTTAATTAGTAACGAGTCTGATGAATATATACAAGTGTAATAATTAGGAGACTTACCGGATATGAATAACGTTGCAGGAGAAGCAAGCCAAGCGCAAGATCACCCGCGCAGATGAAGAGAAGCGATTGGCTCAGAAGAAGAAGGAGGAGGAAGAGCGTCGCCAGCGTGAAATTGGTAAGATCATCATTGAACGATCAGATGATCCTTGTGCATCCTGTAAAAGAAAACGGATGAAGTCAGATAAACAAGGACAATTCATAATGTTTCAGAGGAGAAGAAACAGCGAGATATCGAGGAGAAGAGACGGTGAGTTCTTGATTTTGATGTGTCGACCAAAGAGATAATTAATAATCTAATGCACATTTGAATTGGATTAATTCTAATAGGCGCCTCGAGGAGTCTGAGAAGAAGCGTCAAGCTATGATGCAGGCGATGAAGGATCAGAGCAAGAAGGGACCCAACTTCACCATCACCAAGAAAGACCTGGCTGGCAATCTCTCTTCAGCACAGCTGGAACGCAACAAGACGAAAGAGCAGCTGGAAGAGGAGAAGAAGATCTCTCTCAGCTTCCGCATCAAGCCTCTGGAGATCGAAGGTCTGTCAATTGACAAGTTGCGCACCAAGGCCCATGAGCTTTGGGAAGCCATCGTGAAGCTCGAGACGGAGAAGTACGATCTTGAGGAGCGTCAGAAACGTCAGGATTATGATGTGAGTATCAGACCTGAGCATGATGCTGTAGGAGGATTTGGTCGGTGACTTGTAATTAATCAAAAATAGAAATACTCATCACATTTTAATTGCACCCTTAGCTTAAAGAGCTGAAGGAGAGGCAGAAGCAGCAGCTGAGGCACAAGGCTCTCAAGAAGGGTCTCGACCCTGAAGCTCTCACCGGCAAGTACCCAGTAAGTATAGGAAGATATTCGTCAAGCATTACAGAGTAGTCCGTAGGGGATGGAACCTTGCTACAAATTATAATTATATACCTTTTTACTTTTTCACAGCCCAAGATCCAGGTCGCCTCTAAGTACGAGCGTCGTGTGGACACCAGGTCCTACGATGACAAGAAGAAACTATTCGAGGGTGTAAGTATGAAGTTGACCTGTAGACAATGAAAGAGGGTATAGATTAGGATAGCGGTGTAGTAGAATTAGACTAAGGGACTATCACGTGGGCATTAATTAAGAGTCAAGTGTGACGATTAATTAGTAGAATCAATCAAAGAGCTTTGAATTGAATCGCAGGGCTATGACACGCTCTTAGCGGAGTTCAACGAGAAACTATGGAAACAGAAAACAGAACAGTTCATGAAGCGCAACAAAAGTGAGTCAGAGATAATGGTGATGATTAAGTGATATGAACTGTCAAACGATTACCCGTGATTTACCTGCCTGCCGATTATTGCCCTTGCCCTGTATGGACTGTCAAGTTAGATTATCTCGTCAATTCCCTGGGATGTTTTTGTGTTATCACTTATCACTTTGTCACTGAGAACGTATATCGTGTCTGTCTCGTATCAAGAAATTATTTACAACCCCTATCCATAATTGTTATCACCGGTGGCCCGTTTATCATTAGCATGTACCAGTGAGCATTGTCAGCGAAGAATCGAAGGAATTGTAACCCATGTGATTTCGAATACCCCTAAAACTCTTAAAAAAAAAGTAAAGGGTTGAAAGCAACCCCTCTATGTGTGTGTGATCCCAGCATGGCATCTTTTTCCATTGGTGTTACAGGGTCTGACCGATCTGATCAAGGAAACCACGGAGAAGCAATGGTCGGAACAGAAGCAACAGTTCTTGGGCCGTCAAAAGAGTATGTATTTTATTTAATAAAAAAAAAAGAAGACAGAATCTCCAAGAGTCAAGGAAAAATATGAAAAAGAAAACAATTTTCAAATGATAACGAAGGTAACGTGATATCATTTTTACTCTTTTACCTCCACAGCGAAGCTGCCCAAGTGGTTCGGCGAGAGGCCAGGAAAGAAAGCTGGAGATCCAGAGTCTCCTGAGGGTGAGGAAGACGTGAAGGCAGCAGCCGATGACGACCTCGAGGAACCTCAGTTGGAGGCGGAAGAGGAGGAAGAAGAGGAGGAGGTTGAGGAGGAGGAGGTCGAGGAGGAGGAGGAAGAGGAGGAAGAGGAAGAGGAGGAGGAGGAGGAGGAGGAAGAAGAGGAAGAGGAGGAGGAGGAGGAAGAGGAGGAGGAATAAATTAATCACAACAAAAATATTCCAAATCCACCGCCTCATTCACCTCATAATCGACCTTATTCGTAACAAAACCTCACTTAGGCACGTCGCGTGCGTGTAATATCTCGCTCTCTTCCACAAACTCTCTTTCTCTCTCTCTCTCCCCCCCTTATCTTTAATTCGCACACTGAAGTGAGCAGAAGAACAAGAATCGAAGAAACAGCTAGGATTCGCAACAATCTTTTACGCCATATCTTCATTAACGTATATGAAAGTAATTAAACAGATATTAAATAAAGAAAGAATACTAAGCACACAGTTTAGCTAATCTCGTACGTTCACCGGTTTTTAACAATCGAGAGCACGTACGCAACACTATCACACTAAGCAGAAAGTCTACATTACTTACGTTACGCAACGAGAAACTACGCTACTATTATTACGATAATATTATACAATATGATTATTAAAATAAAACAGTTTATCGTATAAACTGCAGCAGCAGAACTTGTTTCTCATTCACTTTCCCTCTAACACCTTAAAATGTTAATAAGCATTTTACATTACTTACCATATGTATTTACTGTCCCCATTATATTCCATGTATGTATGCAGCCTCATTGGTAGTTCCTTCAGCCTGTTTTACTAGTTCGCTACAACAGAGTGAACTGTCTATGCTTTTTTCTCCTTTTTTTCACTTTATTATCCACAGCATCACCAACTTTCGTTTTAGTCGCGTGCTTAACCTCGACCCAACATACACTCGAGCACTCTCATTCAGAAGTACATACTTCTACGTTATCCGGGCTAGTACTAGTCCCGCCAGGCACCAAGCTACTGGAAAAAATAAAAACGTATTAGATTTAAATAATATAGAATACAAATTTTTATAATTAGTCTATCGCTTTGTTTTTCATAAATTTTCAGTCGTACAATAAATAGAGGACGGATTCAGTGGTTTACTGTATTTTTTGTGACATTTGATTAACGTAAAGGTATTATTGGTCGCGAGATTGACGACACACTATGCCTGTCCTTATCTTACTGACGTAAACGCCCATACGATTGTTTCTCTCGCACTTACCGTTGGCATAGGAAACACGGAAAATTCTCGAAGGTTTACCTTTTCAACTTGGTTAGCTTTACGGTTATGAAGACTTTCTATCGATTTACGGGGAATGATTACTTGAAAATTCTTTAGTATTCTTGGAACACATAGTATCTTTATTTCTATAAAAAATATATTTTAAAGTAAAGAACAACTGTCGTACCTTATTCTCCGTGCAGCTTCCTTTCATAGTTCGACAAACGGTACGATATGTATTGTACATACATATCTTTGAATTTTCTGTAATAATTTCATCCAGTTCGGTATGTCTCTTCATATATTTGATACACATCAATTATTTATTGCCTCGTGTATATGACGAAGACAATTCCAGCTATTTATTCTCCACACATTCTCCAGAACGAAATTCAAATCGACAAGCGCATCCTGAACTGACAGGCGGCGTACCAACTGAATTATAATTCAAATCGCCTAAAGTAAAAAACTAAGCCAACACGTGAAGATGCATATAAGTATTGATAAAAGACTTGTAAATATCAACGTAAGTGAATGAATTAAGTAAGATAAGTAAAACAGCTCTTTCGCTCCTATTGTTAGTGCCAGGACAATGCCGGTTTATGCCCATAGAATATATCTATATGGTCTCAGTTTGAATGGCGGTTAGAGTAACGGACTCGGCGAATGAGATAGCAGCGCAACATAACATAACCTTAAAGTGTCTACAAGTCTGAAGCAGCAGTAGTAGTCATAGTTTAGTTAGTCAGTTAGCCTGGTGTTGCAGTCGAATCCTCAGTGGCATATGAGCGTACACTCGTGTGGCAACTATTTATAATAGTAGCTGCGAGCTTAGAGAGAGCGACTAGGTGAGGAGTATAGCGGGGTGGAGTGAAGAGGAGAGAGTTATTCGAGAGGTGGCTGGCACGGTCGAGAGTGCGAGTGAGCGAGAGTGTCTTAAGCGTCGTAATAGTGTCACCAAGCTGCCGGTCCGGGCTAGACCGAGGTCTCTCCCACTTTTATCGTGTTCACACTGAAAATATCGTGGCGCAAAGCCTATAAGCTCGTCCGAAAATAATAAGGAACGTCTCAGCGCCGTGAAGGACTATAATAATAGCATGGATACGTGGGGAATATGAATTCAACCTGTTGCCGGTCCAGTTGGTTCTTCCATTAGTAATAAATCGTGTGCCGTTGTTGTGCTAAGTTTTACCAATACTGTGATACCGTTAATTTCCGTTATTCATGATCGGCAGTTAGTTCCATTTTCTTTTACTACAGTCATCGCGTTTCCTGTCACTCGAAGTATAACTTTGCTATCTCCTCGTTGTGTGTCGGTGTTAATTAGACGGCTGCAGGCTGTGAATTGTGCTTTCGCGAAATGCAACATTGTATCGAATGTTTGTTAAGATTGTGGTGCTTTCCGCAGGATTGTTTGTGGTGGCGATGACGCTACTAATAGTGACCGGGGAATACGAGTCGCGTTGTGTGTGGTGCGACACCCTGGTATACAAGTGTAAAGAGTGCTGGAGAGATTCCATGAAACGTAAGAAAGTCAGGATGAGAAGCTGACTACGGAGGACACTCCCGGCGAGGACGCCCATGCGGTGAGTAAATGATAAATTGAATAATTTTATCTTTGCTTGTCTATTAGTACTCGAAAGTTGACAATTTTTATTCGATCTCGGGCTTGCTAACGGATGCATGTTTCCATCACGGTATCTGCTCCTGATATGTCAAGGGAAGCTGTTCCTACATCCGATTCTTATGCCAGTTTTCCCACCAGTTGATTTCAACGAGAGGATGTCGCGACGCATGGCGCCTGTGACGACAAACATAGCGACGTTCGTAACCAAGCGTCATCGTGTTTTGTTTTACAAGACAGCTGGACGACTCTGTAGTTCCACCTCTTTCCCTCTCTTCTGCACTTCCTTCTATGCAACTAGATGTGAAATGTACGAAAGTGGGAGTGAGACAAGAGGAAAGGCTTGTCATGCTGGTTTAACAGTAGGAAATTGACGGGAGATACCAGTCACGTCGTAGGCGGTTTTACCTTATGCATTTCTAGTGTCTACTGTATAGGAAGTTATCGAGCCGCCATTGAATTCATTTTGTAAATGAAACAATAGGATCTGTCAGCGAATGGATACCAGTTGCAACCTTAACAGAATAAAATGAAATATCAGAAGTATGTCATTGCGAAAATTCCACACGGGTTTGCTTTTTCGTTATCGCGGTTACCCACCAACGATAACTAGCATCTACTACACCGGCTGTAATTACGTGACGATTACGAAATGCAAAGT
The DNA here is from genome assembly GCA_030142615.1 of Syrista parreyssii. Lineage (NCBI taxonomy): Eukaryota > Metazoa > Arthropoda > Insecta > Hymenoptera > Cephidae > Syrista > Syrista parreyssii. The sequence goes on from JARQTG010000081.1 coordinate 91,681, forward strand.
CGCGACTTTCGTACATAATCGCGTACAGGGCCGAGCGTCTCGCGTCGTGCAAAATTATACGCGTCGCTTATCCTTGCCTTGAAATTTTCTTCGTCATGGATAGGAAACGGCGCGGCGTAGTTCGTAGACTTTCATTATACTCGGTTGGTGCATATTAATACGTTATTACCTATCTACCCGAATGGCATTCTGCTAGTCTCATGCCGACTGAATAATAAATAACAAAGCTAAAGGAGAATCGACTATTGACTGCTTGGACCCTTGTTACGTCCAAGGCTTTCAATAGCGTCAGATGCCTAATAAAGAAATTGAAAATGAACAAAATGTGAATAAAGACGCCAAGCGTCGACGAGAGAAGCCCGTGATTCGTCAATAGGTGAAACGAAGCATACAGCTAGGACGCCTTCATGTGTTGGATTATAGGTTCTATAATAGCATTATGGCATTAAACAAAATAGAATAGAGGCAGAGGCTTCGGAAGCCACTGAAGTGTCTCTACGATGCGTCCGTTGGAAGCGGATACCTTAGGTAACGTCAGTCTAGCGAAATTCAAATGCGAAGCTGAAATAACCACCGGTTAGATCCTCGTGTCAGTCGTTATTTGGCTTGTGAATGGTTAACGGTAACTTTTCGGTAAGGGAATTAAGCGAGCATATTCTGATTCGAATCGTTTAATAACTACCCGAGTCAAATTAGAAATGGCGGAAGAGGAGATTCCAGAGGAAGGTGACGAGCGTGCCGAAGAGGAGGAAGTTGTCGAAGAGGGGTAAGACTCTAGAAGTTTCCTTCGTAGTATTTTTCCGCAATTCACACGTTCGGTATATTTTTTTTAAATTATCGTACGGCCTCTTATGTCTAACGCAAATATTTGAGTTTTTTAATGGTCCTTAGCATATCAATGGCACCTCGCATTAGACATTTTATCATTCGGACTACACCCAACATTCGAACCAATATTGTTGAGACGTAACGACAGTCCAGGAAACCGGTTGTTCGCCATGGCCTTTCGCCTTGAGGTTCTCACGGGCGCGAGGAGCAGATTCGTGACTCCCTGCTAGTCTTACCGAGACCTTCCTTAAGAATGGTAACACCGGGTTGAAGTAGTACCTGTCACGTAGGTAGACTGTACCGCAGGACAATTCCATAGAGAGTAAAGGATTTCGCGGTTGTTGGTACCAGTGCTTTCGTAATATCGGCTAGAGAATAGAAACTCAAGAGAGGGAAAGTTTGGTGGGAATACGACGCCGTGGACCGAGACGTCTCAGCACCAGGACCGAGGAACGTTTACGAACTTACGTTCAGAAGTAGATTGATGATCGTGAGTTTACCTAGAACAGTACGGGATGATAATAGAGTGTACACCCTGGCTGAAATGCATGGGTCATTCGAGCAGAAGTGGCAGAGAGTTCACAGATGGAATAGACCCCGCAGTGGTCAAAGGTCACATACGAAGAATTTCGGATACCACGTGAGTGCATTAGGTGGACGTAGAACGAAGATGAGACACCAAGTGTTCAGCGAGAAGGAGACCGAGGATGATGAGACCGTGCGAGTTCAGATAAATGACTTGAGTAGATGATCTTTAGGGTGGCGTCGAGACGGTAGATTGCGACGCTATAAATGCGTCGGAGTCATCGCCTCGACCTTCGCCAGGAACGAGTTCGCTAGTTGACTGGCCAACTCGCACCGTCTCACATACTCACTGGTAGTACAATTGCCGTAAGCGATTACGTAGTTAACGATGAGAAAAAAGAAAAGGACATTGGAACCCTTTCGGGATCAGGCATTATTATTTTTCTTCATTCTTCTTTGATTTCCCCCCAGTCATTTTCTTTAGACTCGCAGTCCGAGTACTACAAAGAACGTATCCACTTATACGCCAGGTAGTCAGCTGATAATAATGGAAAATAAAAGTAGAAAAAGTATGAGGAAAAAAACAAGAGAACATTAAAAGTAGGTCAAGGAAAATAGAGCCAGGTTGATCTCCAATGTGCACGAGTAATCCTAAAAAATGTTCTGTACCGTTTCACGATGCCCGACTGGTACCATTCGAGTACCTTGCGGCATAATCGGAAACCAAAAGAATTCCAAGTATCTGATAACAGACTCAGTTCTCAAGGTACTCCCAATGGACCCGTTTTCTGGACAGCGTGATGATGTACCGGTGTCTCGTGTGCATTGTAGGTTGCTCGGATTCTCACCTGGTCTGGGACAACGGGTGCATTTCGAAGAGGGGACTGTCTTCCATGTGAAGTCCGAATCGGAGGACGCATTGGCCCTCGCGTGAGTCTCGAAGGAGGACTAGACGGTTTCATTAGATCATCATCCATCCTTTAGATCATTGCTTACTACGGAGATGATTCAATACCACCCGTCATGCTCTGGTGAAGTCGATGTACGATAATTCTTAGACGTATACAGTACCCTGTCTATTGGTAACGTGCACCACAGGACGACAGGCAAACGCCTGAAGGCTAGATAGGAACGTAGTACACAGAGATCAGGAATGAGAAACATGAAGAGTACGTAGCAGAGTGTATATCTATATATACGTGATAACCGTGGCACGGTCTAAAGAGAATGGAACGGAATAGAATGGAACGAAATGAGGACGCCTGCGCCGTATCGTCACCCCAGGTTATTCTGTCTACAGGGTCGAGAATCGCACACCTTGATGAGAGCGAACGTCCGGACGTGGATACCTCGGCTGTATATGCAGCTGGGAGTGGGTGTGTTGCTCGTGTACGATACGAGAGTAAAATCGAGGAATGGCGCATGCCTCGCCGAGACCAGGGAGAGAGTCAGAGAGAGCCGAGACTCAGGAGTCTCTCCTAGCCACTGAGGCCAACTTGATCCGCGAATGTAGGAGCTCAGTCGCTCGCGTGACTGCTCCTCCTGGTCTTCTAACATTACGCGACGTGCTGTTCTAACACTCGACTGACAACACTTGTCAGGTGCTCGTACGAGCTTATGAGAAGAGTGCGCGAGTGGGGATAAACGCTGGTGTCGAGAGTGCTGGTGATAAGTTAGTGTTGACATTGAGATAGAGCAGGGACAGCTCATAGTAGAATCATGTCCAGCCTCATGGAAGTCACCTGACTGTAGCAGGGCTTCAACCCCTAGTGTCCCTGGAAAGAAGATTGAGTTGGTGCAGGGAGAGAGAGATAGAGAGGGAGAGTGTGGACGTACGGAAAGAGGCCGGTGGAGGGTAGCTAGGGGTTGAGCTGGGCTTGCAAGCCCAAGGGGTGGATCGATGCCGCTCGCTTGCTAGCACTTTCCCCGAGAGAGACCCTTGCTTGGTCTTCTCGGGCTGGATCTGTAGAGCTGGCCCTGTCCAATAGAATTATTCGAATTTCAAAGCTTTTGCTGATAAAGATTTGGGATGGTGGGCGGAGGAGCGAGGGTAGGGGGGTGGTAAGTCGCTGGAGAGGGGGGATGATTTTTTGAGGGCCGTTAAGCACTTGGTCGCTTCAAATTGTATATTGGGATTTGGTGTTGTTCGTATTGAGTCTATATATATGGGTCAGGGTGTTCAGCAGAGGTGAAGCATTGTAACAGGCGCAGGATTAGGACGGTAGTGGTAGGATAATACGATGGGCTGCAGAGTCGCAGCTTCCGGGTTGGTAGTGGTAGAGGTAGCAGATAAAGGTAGTGCTCGTGGGAGTGAGGTCGCTACGAAAAGAGAAGATCGGGTCTTCTTCGCGGCGAAGTTACCCCAGGTGGGTGAGGTAGTGCCAGGACAGGAGGAAGAGGAGGAGGAGGACGAGGACGAAGAGGACATAGCGCTAGAAGTCGAGGTTATTTTACTGACTGCTCTGGCCGATTCGAGCCGGAAGCAGATAACGCACGTGGGGACCTGGAGGACGGGGTATAATCATCGGGTGGAAAGATCAGGGCCAGGTGGTAGGTAGCTGTCGAGAGCCGGCGAGGATGCAGCGACTGCGCTCGACGTTCAAGAGGTCGCGGACTCCCACAGGCGCAGAAATGAAGTCGCAATCGAGCCTCGAGGTGCCCAAGCAGGTCAGGTCGGCCTCCTTTGACGAAATCCAGTTGGAGGCCAAGAGACACGACGAGGCCAAGGAGCGCGAGAAAGGTGGCAGGATGATGGATCTCAGGGCATCCTCGTCTTCATCCTCATCGTGCTCGTCGGCTAGGTCACAGCAGGAGCAAACTGGAGCTGTAAAGAGACTCAGCACCCTGAGAGTGCCGCAGCTCCAGAGTGGCCAACGTTCCAAGAGTTTCGACGCCTGTGGCAGCGACAGACGGTCCACTTCCGGTAACACTACTTCTACACCCACGATTCAGCTCTCGGGGTGCTACCATTGCGCCTGCGTCGAAGAGTACAGGAGTCTTCATGCGAAGAAGAACGACGCCGGCGAGTCTCCCTCAGGATCATCCCGAGAAGACGGTGATGAAGAGGACGTAGAAGACCTGGACGTGGAGGGATATGAAGAGATCGACTTCGAGGATGAGGACGAGGAAGGAAGTGGAGATTCAAAGAGAGACACTAGTCCTGAGATTCGAGTGACCCTGATGTCCACGGACAAGTCTCGGCCACCTTCTGGACCAGATAACGAAATTCCCAATAGTACTCACTGTCAGCAAAGACGACGCTCCATAGCGTCGCCGAAGCTCGCTCGTCAGGAAGCTTTGACCTCGTATCCCGTGGAGCTGCCAGCAATCTTTGGCTCGGCGGATGACGAAGACGACGAGGAGGAGGATGACGACGAAGAGAATAATACAGCTGGCGGCAAAAGTAAACTCGTCGTGAGAGACATCTTCCTAACCGTACCGGAACTCAAGAGAGATCGTGCCGCTTCCGTTGACTCTTGCTTCAATAATAACAAGGCTGACAAGAATGACAATCACGACTCCCTCGCGGTGCCCCAGCAGAGTATCAGGTCGAAGAGCGTCGACATTGTTCTCCCCACTGATGCTCAAACAAGATACACTGCACTCTTACCCTCGAGCGAGCCTCATTCCATGCGAGGGTGGGTATCCTCCTTGGATTCGGGATTCACTCAGAATGGCGAACAAATCTACCATTTTATAAAAGAACCATAAAACACCTCACAAATAGTCATTACTACTATTTTCCAGGATATGATGTTAGGGTTTTTAAGATATGTGTAAAACACAGAAACAAACATCAGAGTACAGTAGGTTTTCCTGATTCATACTCTGTGGGTGTATCAGAAATCTCTTTTACAAGCCTTGAAATAAGTCTTACGTCCTTCTGCATGATATATATTAGCCTTACTAAGTTGTGTACTCTTGAAGCTTTAGCCATAAGATTTCCCAAGATTACAAGCAAAATTTGTAATATTCTGAACTAGGGTTTCATGCATGCACTACTGTGCATTAAATATCATGTTTATTTGATACTAAACTCTAGTGTGTAATTGAGCATCCAAGTGGTACAGTACTATCTGAATATAATGGTTTACTTGCAGAGGAAGAGAGGAGAGTGGTCCAAGTGGAAGCCAACGAGAGCCGAGATCAACACCAGACTGGGGACCAGGTGCCTTAAATGGAGAACATCTTTGGGTGCCAACAGCAGCTTCTGGAGACTTTTGTTACGTCAACGACTGTTCCGTAAGCATTTCCTTTGGATCCTGGAGATCATTGTCCTTGCTCCTGGCAGTTATTAATTTTACTGACTATATATAGCTGCCATTATAAAATCAAGAATGGTTTATCTCACAGAAACACGGACCACGTCTCAAGTGCGCAGCGTGCCGAGTGGTCGCTCACGCCTGCTGTGCCGGGACGTTAGGCTTTGCCTGCAAGCCGAGTTTCCGTGACGTCGGGGTGCGGCAATACAGGGAGCAGACCTCAACCCATCATCATTGGGTGCATCGTAGATCGCAAAAAGGCAAGTGCGCAAACTGTGGCAAGTCCTTCCAGTCAAAGTTGAGCTTCTCGTCGAAGGAAATCATCGCCCTGAGCTGCAGTTGGTGCAAGGCTGCCTATCATAATAAGGAAGCCTGCTTCAATATTCAAAAAATTGGTGAAAACTGTGAACTTGGTAGTCACTCTTCCATCATCGTACCGCCATCTTGGATCGTCAAACTTCCCCGCAAGGGTAGCTTCAAGAGCAGTCTAAGAAAGTCGCCCAGGAAGAAAAAGTCGGGTGGTACTTTAGCTGGTGCTTCCAGTAGGAGGAAGGTTAAGGAGAAGGACAAGGAAAAGGATGAGAAAGACCACGGAAGGTTGTGGGTCGTCAAACCTATTCCTACAGCGACCGTAAAACCTGTTCTGGTATTCATTAATCCTAAATCTGGAGGTAACCAAGGTGCTAAACTCCTTCAGAAGTTCCAGTGGTTGCTTAATCCTAGACAGGTCTTTGATCTCACTCAAGGTGGGCCTAAGATGGGGTAAGTTCTAACCTAAAGTCGAAGACTCATCTTCTTCAGGATGTTCCATCATCAATTTGTCATTTTATAATCATTTTTTTAGATTGGAGCTTTTTAAAAAGGTACCTAATCTAAGGGTCCTTGCCTGTGGAGGAGATGGCACTGTAGGTTGGGTTCTATCGATCCTGGACCAAATTGGTATCTCACCATCTCCTGCAGTAGGTGTACTCCCACTTGGCACAGGAAACGATCTTGCCAGGGCTTTAGGATGGGGTGGTGGCTACACGGATGAACCGATAGCAAAGATCCTGACGAACATCGGCGAGAGTGAAACTACTCTTCTGGACAGGTGGCAGCTGACAGTGGAAAGAAATCCTGATGCCCCTAATGACGACGATGCCGGCAAGGGAAAAGAGAATCTTCCTCTGAACGTAGTCAATAATTATTTCTCGTTAGGGGTCGATGCGCACATTGCTTTGGAGTTCCACGAGGCCAGAGGTAAATTAATAAGAGAAGCTAAAAGAATTATTTCGGATGAATAATTACCACCAGTTATATTCATTTCCCCCAGAGGCTCATCCGGAAAAATTTAACTCGCGGTTGAGAAACAAAATGTTCTACGGACAAATGGGCGGCAAAGATTTGGTTAGACGGAAATGGAAAGATCTCTCAGAATTTGTGACTCTTGACTGCGACGGTCAGGATTTAACACCAAAATTGAAAGAACACCGGGTACACGCCATTGTCTTTTTAAACATCGCTTCCTATGGTGGTGGTACTCATCCATGGGGTGCTGGTAGCGGAAGTAATGAACCAGCTACTGACGATGGTCTCATTGAAGTTGTTGGTTTGACAACTTACCAACTTCCTTTACTCCAAGCTGGTGGTCATGGCACATGCATAGCTCAGTGTAGTAAAGCCAAACTCATCACAACAAGAACCATTCCAATGCAGGTAATTGGTTAATTAATTAACACGTTACTCCGGTTTCTGAAGTAACTGCAAATATAAATTATTGAATTGCAATGTGAAGGTCGATGGAGAGGCCTGCCGTTTATTACCCTCAGTAATAACGATGAACTTGCTAAATCAAGCGACGATGCTGGCAAAACGTAGAAACACTAGTAAACCTCAACAAAATGTCGGAGCGAAATTAGAGAGGTTAAAATTGCCAGTTATGAGGATCAAAATGTCAGACTACGAGTCATATCACTCCGATAAGGACAGGCTGAAGAAGGCTGCTGAGTCCTGGCTTCAGGAACCGTTGGATCTGGATGCTACACTGGATCTTGAATCTCTAAGGGCGATCCTGGGTAAAGAACATCCAATGGACACCTGTTGCTTCCTGGATTGTAAGTAGATAAATAGTTAGAGACCAGAGATCAAAGATATTTAAATGGATCCTCATAAAAATTTATCAATATCCATCCGTATCAGCCTGCACAGCAGAAAGATTCTTCAGGATAGACAGAGCTCAAGAGCAGCTACACTTTGTGACTGACGTGGCCGCCGACGCACTCTATGTCCTCGAGGAAGGTTCCTCTGCACCAACTTCGGCGGATGCTGATACTGGGAACAACAAGGAGGAACCCGAAACAGCTCATCCTTCTCCAAGGTACCATAGAAGCTCTGGCTCATATAATCCAGTACTGCTGGCATGTTAAACTCTACTTGGGACTATCAAAGCAGTGAGGAAACGGCCCGGATGATACCGACTGTCTCGGAGAAGTCCCAAGAAGCCAGCCATCCTGTAGCAGATCAAAAACCGGAAAAGCAGGCATCGCGTAAATCGGAAGTATCGGCCAAGGAGACATCTGAGGAATCAAGGAAATCCACAGAAATAGAACCACTGTCAAGGAATCAGGACCGGAACGAGGATCAACTTCAAAAGGAAATGGCCAAGCAGAGTTCTTCCAAACCAATCTCCTCGACGGTGGCTGGTCAATCTCATCAACAGCCATCATTGACATTCATCAGGTACAGCCTTAGAGTGACATCCTTAATGGTCATCCTGATAAGACAATCTTTCATTTATATCCCTCTTTTAGTCCTCGTGACAGACTCTTCAGCCTCAGTTCAGAAGTTCACACATTTAGCAGTGGCCTTTTAGAGAAGACCTCTGACGGGATCCTGAAAGCAGCAAAAATTGGTGACCTTGCAGCCCTGAAGGAGTTGCACGAGAGAGGATATTCCCTACTGTCGATCGACGCAAATGGACAGACAGCGTTACACCTGGCATCCAGGTATGGGCACAAGGACATCGTCAGGTACCTGATAGCCTGCGCGCCACCGACTATTTTAAACATGGTCGACAATGACAAGTAAGTTCCGGTCAATCTCGGTCACCCTAATGCTGATCAATTAAACACTATTTTTATTTTTATAGAGGTCAAACGGCACTCCACAAGGCTGCGCAACAGAAACGCAGGTCAATCTGCTGCATGCTGGTAGCTGGTGGCGCAATGCTGTCAGTACAAGATCGTCATGGTAATACACCACGTCAATTAGCACTGATAGCAGAGGACAGAGATCTCGCCGCCTACCTTCACAGTGAGTTTACGTTCTTTCTCGGAAAAGGCACAAGAAAATATTGAAAATAATAATTAATATCCGCTGATTGTCTTCTTAGGTCAAGAACAGTTTCAACTAGTCACGGAGGATATGGAGAGCGTTCTCTGACCCATTGCGGTGCACGGAAAGGCGTAGAGGCAAGTCAAGAAGAAGAAGAAGAAGAAAAAGAATAAAAAAGAAAAAGGAAAACGGGTAAGAGAAAAAGAGCAGATAAGAAATATATATACATAATAATATATAACATAGCATCGGCGAGAGCAATTCACCGGATTACCATGAAATTTTACTTTTCAAATTCGCAAGATTTCGTCGACGACCGTCTAAATTGAGCGTCGCGACGACTTCTAAAGTGATAATCTCGTTTTTTGGTATTATAATATTTACATTAGAGACATTCGGTCCAGCTCGATGAACCTCGTACTCTCTTTTTACACGGTTTCCGGCAAATTATCCGGGATGCCGTTTTGTTCTCTCGTATCAATTTTCAATTGCTATATCACACGTATAGTTTATTCATTATAAACGTTATCAGGAGGACCTACGTGTGACGATAAGGGAGTGGGAATTTAATCCATTCTATTTTTACGGCTCTGTACTTATAACGTTGCTAAGCTCTACAAGGACGGTTGGAAAAGAAGAGCGAGGGGGAGAGAAATCAATTTAATCGAAATAGGGCAAGCTACCTATTTACCGGTGAACAATATAAAAACGAACAAAAGACAAAGGATCGATCAAATCGAAGACAAAAGGGTAATGAGGTCAAGCTTATTAAAATCTAAACGTTTAAATTATGTAGAAACAAAAGGGACGACACACGCGAGCATACAATTATAGATTTGAGATTCTAAATATAAAATATATATGACTAGAGACGGTTTTTACGTCGGGACAAGTATTATTATTATCTCGTTATCATAATCTTATTCTATTTGAAAATGGCGCGCGTGTCAATAACAATTTAAAGTGTTGCCGAGACAGTTGCGTATATCTATTTAGTCGTTACGAAATTATATTCGGTACCAAAATGAAAAGGGGATCAACGTACGAACACCAATTAGTTCTTAGAGGCGGTCTATTACTACTGTTATTACTACTACTATTACTACTACTATTACTACTACTATACTACTACCGCTACTATCGCTACTATTACTATTACTGATACTACTACTATTACTAATACTATACTACTGCTACTGCTATCCATCTTCCAACTATCTGCCGTCGTATAAGCGATCCACTGTGCAGAAAGCAGAAAGACCCTAGGTATTTTCGAGGTCAGGCCAAAGAAAAATATTTTAAAATTAAAACAGATCAAAGGAGAGAAGTGTGATGAGAAAGGAAGAGTGGGAGATGATAAAATGAAATGGAGATGATGTAACGATAGACAATTTATATATAATATAAAAAATTATTGATTCATTTTCGAAAAGGGTTCGAGCCAATTTTTCATGGGAAAAAGTACTTTCTTCGGAGGATGATATTGCATTAGGTTTTTGTAATGATCGAAACGAAGACGTTTTAATCTACGACGTGTATTCAGTATGTGTAATGACATGCATCAATACTGATGTCAGTTTGATCAAGGAAATACGAGTTTACGAATTTTTTGAAAAATGAAAAGACAGATACAAAGCAACCAATCGTACCAGCATATTGCACCGTTACTTGCGAATTGGAATGAAATTAATATGATTATTATGTTATACTATATTATATATATATACAGATACGTACATATGTATATCTATATCGCGTCGTATTGTATTACGTATTTGGATACATTATGCGGAACGTCAATGGCGTGTTCATCGAATTTTTCCAAGAGAGCGTCAACTCCAGGAGAGAGACAAAAAGAGAGATAACAAAAGGAGATAATGGAAAAGTATATTTAAAAAATTCCAAGTACACGTCGTCGCGACGCTTTTGCTCCATAAAAGGTATATATCATATACTTAAAGTTAGGGTCTTACTAAAGAATTTTTGGAGTACGAGTACTTAACGAAAATGCCTTCTGCGGTCCACCCTAATAATTAGCTAAAAAGAGAAAGAAGGAGTGAGACGAGGTGAATCGACTGAGTAAGCAGAGTCATATGTAAGAAGGAGAGAGAGAGAGAGAGGGAAGAAAAAAGGAATTGTAAAGAAACGAAGGAGAGCCTAGATACGAAAGAGAAAATAATTGTTACAATTAGCGATTAACGCAAAGAAAAAAAGAAAAAGATCAAGCTAAAAGGAAAAAAAAACAAAAAAGAAGAAGTGAGAAGATAACTAAAATGAAACACAGTATTGCCTTCCTCGTGGGGGGATTCGGACCGCAAATTTCTTATGTTATAGAGCAATAAAAGGGACAATCATAAATTTCGGTCCAAAGCCCCACCCCTAATTTATCTATTGATTAATTTAACCAAAATTATTATCAATATACCTATTTATATTGTTTGACCTCGTCGTTTCCAGACGCACGCATACGTATTGCATTCATATGTATATGAAGGAGGATGCATTGAGTCTCGACAAAACAACCCCTTTGCACTGAATCAAGTATATAAAAAAATTCCCCCTTCCATTCAAAAAATGCCTTTCAATATTGTATTTCTTCTTAAAGCTTTGCATTTCTTTTGATTTATTATACACAAACATACATAGGGTAAACAAGGGTCTAATCGACGATCATATCTCATTCCCAATGGGACCCGTCAGTCCCATTTGGAATCAAATGACAGTTTTCTGGGCCCTAGTGTCTTAACAAGCGAAAATAAAAAAAAAACAATTATCCTCCATGGTAATGAACAAGTAATTCTCCAATGGCAGATATATCCCATTGACATAATTCATGATAATGTGTACCTTGACCTTTGTGGCTTATCACGTAAATTCTATATAATTTGTAGTACGTGATAACATTCTCTTGATTATTAGTATTATCATAATTACCATCGTAATTATTAGTATTGTCATTGCGAACGCGTATCCCTTATACTACTTACTTCACAGCGACAAACACCAAAAAAAAAAGGAAAAAGTAAAAGTAAACAAAAAAGAAAGAAAAGCATAAAAAAGATGTATGCGTATAATGGGACTTTCTCTACAGACAATGGAATCTAACGAATGTGGTATTTTAAAAATGCGGCCTGTTGATATAACCGTTAAGAGATTATTATTATATTTATTATAAATTATAATGTTACAATTAATCTACGTTATTGTATTTAAACGTGGAAATATTTTACCGATTCCTACGCCTGTTGCACGTATGTGGATTAATACATCCTACGTGTATCTGGGACTTAGACACGTTACATACGCAGTTACGTAAGAGTGCGTTAAATTATTGATAAATCTTTTTTTTTTCTTTTCTAATCATCTATTCCCACTTTCATGGTCTCTTATCTAGTGACTAGCGCTTTATCACGTTTATTCGTGCTGAGTTGTCTTGGTGCAATTAATTATACGGTTAACGATCATTTGACAGATTTATCTTTTCGAATAAAAGTGCTTCGTTTCTGGAGCTATTTATTAATTAAATTGTTACTTTTAGTGAAGAGGCCAGGACGATTGAATGATACTGTCGTGAGAGTGATGATTGATGCGACGTGTGATTCAATGATGGTCTGTTTACGAGTGAAATTCGAGAGCATGAGTGAGTGAAGGGTGTTAAAGGGGTATACATATATCGTGGGAGTGATGGGGATGACGGTTGAGAAAGAAAGAAAAATCGTAATGGAAAGAGAAAGTGACGCAACAATATTATTATTGCCATTTTTATAGTACACAAGAGATGCAGGTAGTTTCATTAGGATTGTCGACACTAGAGTGAGGGCGTGTGACAGACCTACGATTCACTACGAATGAAACGCTTTTTATTGAATTATTATAAGTAGATATCTTTATAAGGGTCAATCATAATAATTGATTGACCCGTGGTGAACCTATCATTGCTAATTGTTATATTGTTCTTATGATTCTCATTATCATTGGGATATATATATAGTATATACACATGGTCATTGCTATATGACTTTATTGATTGATTGATTATTATTATTAAGAGTTTGTCGCCAGGATCTCCATATACAATTAGGATTAATCTAGGCGGCGAATTGTTTCAGTACTTTCCAATGGAATCTCAACGTACTTCGTATATCTACTTATGTACTCGTTAGTTACTGTATAACTGAACTATACTATATTTTCCTCGATTGATGATATTTATCTGTAAGGTTTATTAAATTTTACAATAATAAAGCACTTTATGATAGTAGATCCATGGTGCTCTGTGACCACTTTAATTATGTCAACGCAACTGCATCAGTACTCCTCGTCTGTGCCAGACATCTTTATCGTTTCCTGAATATGCAACCGGAAGTCCGCATATCAGGGTCTTCCTTTGGAAATTGACGTAAACAGGAACTTCTATGAAATCTCTGGAATATTTTTCGTGAATATCATTCAGTTCATTTTCATCATTGAGAAATTCTTCAGGGAGGTAAGCTAACTGGCAACTTGGTGCAGCTGCAACTGATGCTGCTTCGGCATCTAGCTCTTTTAAGGTACCGGCAATAATTTCTGCACCTGTGTTCAATATTGGTTTTGTTTTTAATTTCTTATTTATTCCAGATTGTATTTTTAATATGGCGGTACACTTGCCTGAGATTAGTAGACCTTTGATGATTATTGAACATTGCCATTCCTTCTTTTTTGAACCTTCAAGCCAGTTGGCGTGCAGCTGCAGGTTCTCTAGAGGGTGCTTGCAGATGCGAGCTGTCTGCTGTTTCAGGGCAGCCAGGAATGCACGTGGACGCGCGAGGCAGGATAAGTCTATTTCCTGAGGGAAATTATTTAGGTTCGACAGATATTGCTGACGGGATAGGAGACTGTTTACAAATGGGATGACTTCCTGAGGTCCAGCTGGCCATTCCTCTAACCAATTTCTTGGAGCCTGCCAATATGATGTGACTGTTAAGATATCCTTTATTTTGATCCTAACGTTTAAAGTACCTTAGAATCTGTAATGGACGGTGATTCAATTTCCAATCTAATTAAACTCATTAGACGCCTGATTAAATTCCTTTCATCTTCAAAAAAATCTAGCAAAACATCATCATTCTTTGATTCTGATTGCTGCGTAGGACTCAAGATCATTGATCCTCGTTGATCTAATAGATCTTTTAAATCTCTATGAATCTTCGCTTTCAAAATTTTCCGTGCTCCTGTCTCGTTAGTATTGATCTCTCCTGCAACCATATCTGTAAGGGTATTTTATCGATTAGTTCCATCAGCGACAATATTGTTTTATCATATATTACAGACTTACTTTGAAGAAGAGCAATAGCTGTCTCAGCGGCTGAACGTTCCCAAGCTCTGTTTGCATTTGCAGGTAATCCAAAATAATCCTTAGGTGAGTCTACGTCTTCCAATTGTTCCAGGAATTTAATTCCATTTTCAGAATGAATTTCAGGCAGCCTTAAAATTCCACCTAGTTTTACTCGACCACTAAATACATCCTTGGACCATATATTTTTGAGTATGGATTGAAGAGCTCTCATGTCAAATGCATCCTGCAATCTTCCACCATAAATAGCAACGTCCAGTAATCCACGTCCAGCATCCCAATCTCCTGAATTATCATGTTCCTGATTTTCTTTAGCAAGTTCTTTAACAACCAATTCAGATGCAGCTTCAAGGTCTGCTTCGTTCCATTCATAAGCTTTGATCCAGCCTTGTGGGACGAATCGTCTACGTTCCTGAAGGATTGCATGTAGCCAGGATAACAAGAAATTTCCTCCTGGATACGCAGGAGACTTTTGACGTTGTTGAAGTTGCTGAAAGGATCTTTTAACGTTCCTCTTCACGCCTTCCGGTGGTTCGTATGCCAATTTCAGGCAGAGTCCTGCAAGACCTGCATAAAATCCTGAACACTCTTCAGTTGTTAACCAAATGCGTGCATTTGGATTTTTGTCGACAGTGCACATGGGAGATCGTAACAGTCCTTCTAGCCGTGGTAACCAGTTTAATGCTAATTGTAAATTACTTAATAGTAACCAGTTGCCTTCCCTAAGAATATAAAATGCAATTAAAACATACTTAGAAAATTTATTAATACTTCTGAATATTTACCTGCAAGCAGATTCAAGAGCAGCTTCAGCCTGAACGACCTGTCCTTGTCCTAAGGATATTTCTGTAAATCTTATACTGGAACTGATGTGTCCTGCAGCTGCAGCACGTAATTCTGAAGCAGGATCTGCTCCCGGTGACAGCAACAGCAATATTGGACGAATTTTGCATTCCTCAGCAATTTTCGCTAAGGACCACGAAGGAGGAGCAATGTCACGTACACCTGGAATCAACAATTGCAGTCAACTGGTTCAGAGATAATTATTATGATTCCTTTACCCAACTGTTCTGCTGCTAATTTTGACATTGCTGTGTGTAGATAATCAGGACGCAATGCTTTCACTATTAGTGTTTTTTGGAAAAGTGTCAAACCACTTTCAGCATATATCTGACCAATATTCTCGAGCCAGGTGGGTTTCAGTTTTAATGCGACCTATATAAATGGAGAGGAAGTTAGTTTAATTAGTATGAATACAGTATTAATTAATCCTAATTAATTTACCTGGGGCAAAGCCGAACCAAGAGCCATTACAGATGATGAACGTTCCTCAGGAACCCAATTGGGAACTATAAAATCGGAATTATCATCGTGTCCTGCTGCTCCTCGAAACAGGAGTTTCTTCTCCACTTCCGGTACTGGATTCAAAGAGAGTGCCAAATGCAATGCAACAGGAAGTCTGTGATTTCTGTACGCAGCTTTCGTACAATGATGAAGAGTCAGTGCAACGAGTCTTAAAAAGAAGTTCAGTTACGGTAAAAGACAAAGATAGAAAAAATCTAAAAATATTCAATTATAATATTACTTTTTTTTCATAATTTTCTGAGTCTCATCTGCTTTCTCCTCGTAGACGCTGCTTCGTGCATCTACTGCTTCCAGATAAATATCCGTGAAAGCTTCTGCAGAGAAGACATAAAGTGGACTCAGTAATCTCAATGATTTAATAGCTTCAAAAAGATCCGCAGCAAATTGAGCAAGAGGTTCATGATCCTTAGCTCTACGGGATACTTGATCGAGACTGTTCTTGCTCTCTTCAAGAGCCAAAGCAATCTCTTTCGCTTTCAACTGAGTAGCTTCCAAAGAGGCAAGGAGTCCACTTTGGGATCCTTGCGAGTCCTGAAGAAGATCCTGACCCCTACTGGCTCCCAGTTGGGCTAACAAGTCAAGTCTTGCTGCGTCTCTTTCGCCGGATAATATCTCTTCACGTTCCAAGGCTTCTCGTCTCTGTCGTTCTAATTCTGGTGTCTCCCTGTGCAAAGCTCTTTCTATGAATCTCTCTGCCAGACTCTTGACACCTGTACCAAGTGTCACTCGCATGAGTACAGAGTCAGCTTCACTAGGTAAATGATCCAGATCATCTCGCCTGGTTGCCAGGAACAGTTTAAAGCCTTGTTGAGCTGCCAATGTTCGATCGCCAAGTCTTAATGGTCTCTGACGCAGCAATGGCAATAATACAGTTGGTAATTCAACCAATTCTTGAATCAGCAACGGTTTACCAAACCGTATGGCTAGCTCTAAGGTCGTGAGAAACTTTGAACTCTGCGGGTCTGTTACTTCTAACTTGGTACCGATATTAGACTTGAGCCAGGAAACAGCTACACCTGAGGAATCCAGAAAGAGTGGGACCAATGGACCTCTAAGGACGCAGGAAGCACCTACTAAACTTCTGGTATCTGCAGGAAGTCCTTGTGCTCGCCATTGAAGTCTCTCGCGTTCAGAAATTAATAGGTCAATAGCAATTTTCTTTGCCTTATCATCTTTTTCTGAAACCTGGTAGACCAGAAGAGCAGCTGCAGCTGCAGCTTCAACATCTAATCTGCTTTTCCTTGCAGTAAGTTCTTCGAATTGTGTTTGCCAATCTGTATGTTCAGCATCCAGTTTATGCAAAAGCGCTCTTGCAGTTGTCAGACTAGCTTCAGTGGCTTCCGAGCGCAATTGCAATGCAGCTGCGCCTCTCGAATGTACAGCTAATTCTTCTTGAAGTTGGGCAACACGACTTTCTACAGAATTCAAACCTGCAGCTAGTCTCCCCAGCTGCGCCTCTGCAGCAGCAAGTCGCCTGATGCCGTAACAAGGATATTTCTGTATATAAAATAGTTTTTTCATCGATTTAACAATTAGATTAAAACTCACTCAACTAAGAGACGCTGTTCTCTCTCCAGTGGTGCCACCTGTTGCAAAATTCTTCCATATTGTAAATTAGCAAGGACCCAGGCAGCCAAGGGTGCAGCTGCAACTGAAGCACGCTTAGCTGTTTTCTCTTCAAAACTTTCCGGACGTTCTTTTACTAATTTCTCAACTGCCTCCAGGCTGCTGCCTGAACTACGTCGTGCGTCCCATGATCTGAAACCAGTTAGGAATATAACTACTGAAGCAGGTGTGAAGTGGGACACTTGAATTTTTACCGAATCTCATCCTTGACTCCACGCTTTGCGAGAAAAGTTTTCATACTGTTCCAGGAGGTGTCTCGTATTCCCATCAGTCTGAGGACTCCTTCCAGGACATCCCTAACTGGAGCTGGTGGTGCACGAAGAGAACGCACTTCCGCCAAAGCGTCAGCACCAATTCCAGCAACTGCCTGTGCTGCTTGTTCAACTAGTGGTTCTACTTTACCCAACTCTCCTTCGATGTCGGCCTTAAAAATGAATGAATTCAAGGTAATTACGAAAAAATACAATTGTCAATTGCATCATACTTTTCGTCGAGCCAATTCGGCACTTTCACGCTCCGTTTCACCCTTCAAAATTGTCATTTCACCCCGTTGACCTGTAGCACCCCTCATGGTTGCTGTTATCTGTTCTAAGGCAGCTGTAGCTCTGCCCTTTTCAGCCTGAAACAGAATTACTTAGTACAATTAATTTTTATTTCAATTAAATAATAGTTCCATTCCTCCTAGGCACCTCTAATTCTTGTCGTTGTTTAGTTGCTTCATCCTCCAGCTTAGAAACACGTTCTCCAGCTTCCTTGAGTCTGCTGATGCCAGCTTCCAGACTGGTGAGTTTTTTTTCAAAATCCTGAGACCATTCCTTCTTTAATTGCTTCCAAGAATATAATAGAGCAAGGAAACGAGCCGGTGCCTGTTGCTGTCTAGCTGCTGTAAGATGGGTCTTCACCAAGGCTTGAACTCCTGGTGATTCCTCTTCAGTATCTTCAGTTATACCACATTGCTGTATTGCTAGTTCACTAAGTGGTTTTTCCAGAGACCACCATTCGCACCGTGGACCTTGTCCAATTAATACACAGTGTTTTAAAAGTCCAGATCGTAGCAACCAATCCTCTCTGGAGTCTGCAGTGTCCAAGATAACAGCTACTCGTAAAAGACTCCTTATTCCTGAACAATATTATTGTAATGAGATTAATCTCATCAAATATAGTGTTATTATAAAAATATATTTACTATGATAAAAATATTGTTCCAGACTTCCTGGAAAATCTTCTCGTCTTGCCAGATCAGCCAGAGGAGCAACGAGACCAACCAGTTCCTCGGTAGCCATCAGTCCAGGAAGTTCTCCTCTAGATACAATGGCGCTGGCTAGAATTGCTAAACCTACTTCACGAACATGATGCTCTTCCAGAAGAAGAAGGGTTGGTTCCCCATCAATACCAGATGCTTGGATAGCTGCCCTTATTGCTGCTCTACCACGTCCTTTATAAACGTAGCTTATTTTTATTAATAACACAAGAAATTAAATTGAAAAATAAAATTTTTCATTTACCAGGCCCAGAGTCAATCAGACGTAAAGATGACATGGTAGCTGCTAATCTAATTGCAGATTTGCGACCTGCACCAGGTCGACCAACTAGTACCAGACCACGTTGGCCACTTCCCATTGCCCAAGTGACACCTGAAAATTGTTTTTGGTAATATCAAATAGTTTTTATTCTTTTCAAAGAACCATACAAATACGGTACCAGCCACAATTTGTAAAAGATGAGGAGACATTGATGCCTGAATTGGTTCTCCTTCTCTGGCACATTTAGCAGCTGCATTTTCAACCTCCCTTTTCCATTGTTCTTCACCAAACGGAAGCAAACCAGCCGCGCCGCCTTTCCAAGCATAGATATCATCTCCAGAAGTCTTACCTTCTGGTGCACGTGATGTTATTATTGATTCCCAATGAGATTGTTCCTTGATGGTCAACCTTAGATATGAGGTCATAAATAATTCAATCTCCACTGCATCTAAAGGCAAGATGTATTTCGGTTCCCCATACCTGCACTGAAACATTCTGCGTCCTGCATCCAATAAATATTCAGTGATCTCTGACTCATCTTCTGGGACAGGATAGAATTTCAACGCATCTGCCCAGAGTGCTAAATCACTGGGTGCCCAGGATGTGATTAATTTCTGGGAAGTTGAAACTGACTGAAAAGCTTCAAACATTGCTGGCGCCATACAAGAAATCCATGATTCGACCATAATTTTTCCTCCTTTTAATGCATTTCTCAAATGCAATTCTACTATGGTAACAGTCTGCTTCGAACTAGGATTCCTGAAAAATAGTATGTATTGAAATTTATTGAATTTGATTTTCAATAAATCAGTTACTAACGGCATGTAATGTGTGGCAAGCAATGATTCCAATCTAGGATGCAATTTTGTTTCAGTATCTCCTGTAAATATGGCAGTCAATGGGATTCTGGCAAATTCTAAATCATCCTCATGAAATCTTCCCTCCTGCAAGAGTTCCCGTACGAGTTCCTGCAAGTCTTTGGATGCTAGATGTAAGTCCTCCAGGATCAGGATAAGACGATTACCATTCCGTGGTCTATAGGCTCTTCCGTGAGATGAAGAGTCTACCTGAACGCAGGCTCTTTTCAAGCGCAGGATCAAATCCTGAGAACCGTAAAGGGATGATCCATTTACGATCACTGATGACTCTCTGTTTGTATCCTTCCCTGATAAGATAGCTGCTGATATCAAAGTACTCTTTCCACATCCTGCAGGACCTCGTACTATTACAGGATGTCCTGAATCTAACCAGGGAAGCACAGCTTCTAAAGCTCTCTTTACTGGACCAGAAAGAGACAACGGACCATTTTCTGTTTTCAAACAATCTACAGAATCACCAAAAGGTACTATTCGATCAGTTTCTGAGTTATACAGGACAGCAAAAGGTCTTTGAGGATCAGGACACCAGCAGTCAGTCAATTGGTAAAGAACTCTTGCCAGTTGGTCTCTGGAATTAGTATCTTCCATTTGACCACATAGAGAAACCAAAAGGGCATAAGTTCCCATGGTTCTTGTATTAGAATTTTTAAGATGTGACAGTGCAGCTTCGATCAAGCCTGCAGCTGAAGATCGTTCTCCATTATTCTTCAATACCGCATCCACAGCAGTGCTTAGGTGAGTATTAGCAATGTCTTGAGCCAATGATGATAAAGTTTCCAATCTGCTCGGCAAAATCAAAGATTTAGACATGACGTTTCCAAGATGGACGACGCCCAAACGAGAAACTGTAGCAGGACTGGCACCCTCAAGTTTATGTGTCTCAAAAATAAATCTGGTATCACTTCCTAATTTGATTCCTACGCCATTAGGTAAAGTTAGAAGTCGATTGTCATCTAATGCTGAATTTAGAGCTTCGGCCCAGCCAGGTTCTACGTCACCATCCAAAATAATCCATATGGTGGATTCACCACCTGTAGATACAGCGCTGGACAAGAGTCCTTCCTTCCATTCTCTCGTGGTCGAATCTACTTTGCCTAATAATTTAGTCTTTGGCATGGCACCAGGATAAATTAGAATTTGCGTAACAGGATTGCCAATCCTTGACAGTGCTTCTGTTAAGATTCTTCTTATTAACGTTTTTCCACTTCCTGCTGGACCAACAATGGCCACGCCTGTTCTGCTTTTCAATTGATTATTCAGTTGCATACATCTGTCGGCTACTTCCTGTTTTAGTTCCTGAGACTCACAAAGACCAATCAGAATGGATTTCAGATCTTGTTTAGTTGAAATAGAATCCAAAGAGATGTCAACTTTTGGAAAAATGTCGGATAACAATGCCAGAAATTTATTTCTGTCACTTTCAATAAGTTTTGGCAGAGTAGAAGCTTTGATGGCCAGTACGAGTCTTTTGGTCTCATCAGAATCAGCCAATTGGGCAGGTTCAATGGCATCCAGAACAGATCTTAAAGCCCTAAGTCCCCAATCATAGTGTGGCTGTCTAGACAATAATGTCTCCGAGATATCCAAAATCTCTACCAATTGTTTAGCTAGAGTATTTGCTTCGAGGAATCCTGCGCATTCTAGAAGAGCACGTACTATGTCTGATCTATCGGGATGCGCCATTGCTACCGGTCTAAATAATCTTGCCAAGGAATCAGGCAGTTTATGTCGTCCACCATATTCACTACCAGCTGGATTCATGGTGATAAACACACAGCAGTCAGAATCCAGTGTGACAGTTTGATTTCCCAATTGGACTTGGGTCTCCCCATCACGCACTGCTTCCTGAAGAGGTCTTACAAGCATTGCTACTGCACTCAGGGTTTCTTCCTCCAGACGATTAAACTCATCAAAGCAACCCCATGCACCAGCTTGAGCCAAACCACCCAGGATACGTCTCATGCTACTAGCATCCATTCCTAATCAAGTATTATTGATCTTTAATCAACTTATTAACAGGTAATTCAATATTTTTATATGTAATTTATTACCTTCGTCACAATTGAAGACCAATACTAATCTTCCTAGAATTGCTCCCAGAGCCTTAACACTCTCTGTCTTTCCTGTTCCAGCTGGTCCCGTAGGACTACCTCCTAGACCCAATTTCATGGCTTGTGTAAGAGCCAGGAAGCATCTTTCTGTTAGCGGTGTTCGCACTAGACCTACAGCTGCGCCTTGGTATTCAAATTTGTATTGGAATTCAGCACCAGCACATTTTACAATTGGTCCTTTATTCTGTTCAAGGGATAATAGGATTTGTTTAATCACGGTGAATAAAAATAGTATTTATTTTTTTTTAGAAAATTTCTTACGCTTCTGTAACTTCGCAGATGCCTAGACCAGGTCCAGGATGATTTATCATCATTTGAACGCATCTCCAAGAGGGTCCTTGCTACTCCTAGATGATGTACTGTGTCTAGGAGCAATCCTCTAGCTTTTAATGCTGTCAGATGTTCTCCAGCATCCTCAAGACCTCTGTATCTGGCTCTTTGAGCTTCCAAAGACTCAACTAGTTTCTTCAGGGATGATAGTCCTTCCTTTAAAGCAGTTTCACAACGTTCTGTGAAGTGAATCCTTTCCGAGAGTAACAGGACTTGCGCAGGATATTGGGAAGGATCAGGATTTGAATCGGATAAACATTTTTCTAACTTTTCATTTAAAGTGTTCTTCATCTCTTCCTCTAAATGTTTTAACCATCGTGGCAATGATTCTGTCAGGTCAATCGGATTGCGTAGCTTTAAAATTTCACCCTCTGGAGATATCACTGATACCAATCGGCCATTTTCTCTTTCCACTGAACCAACACCTTGGTACAATTTTGATAAATGTGCTTTCAATCCCTTTTCACTACCGGAAACCAACTCAAGCAAATCTTCGTCACTGAGAAAATATAATCTGGGATATGAAGATCTCTTTTCCTGAAAGAAAAAGTTGTATGATGTTTCAGGACAGAATGGGCAAGAAAATTCAGAATGTACCTCTAGGAATTCATCCAGACTTCTCTGACATCTGTCAAGAAGATCCTTCAAATTTGTTAACGCTGGAAGCGGAAGTTTTCTCAAAGATGAAACTCTTGGATCTTTTGCTACTTCTCCCATAAGGTACCTGAATTCCTTATCAGCTCTAGACCACCTTCCGGAATCATTTGGAGCAGCCCCGCTTCCGTAAACTGGGTCCAGGTACACCCACTTCCGCTGAACCATACTCAGACCTTTTATTCGTTCTTCTAATTCAGATAAGGCAGATTCACATCGCGCAGCTCTTGCTGCGAAGCGTTCGTAACCAGCTGCACCTTTTGCTCCTTCCAAAAGAAGTCTTAGTTCACCAGCCCTGGCCAGGAGGCCGCCATATTCTTCGACTAACAATATTGTTGAATTCCTGCTATCTTTGGATTCCTGTAATTGTAGCGAGGCTGATCCTTCCCAAGATTCCAGTTCAGTGATAGCCTGACGTATCCCACTTTCTGCAGCAGCCCTTTTTGTAACTTCCTATATGGGTGGTTTTAAAAATTAATGAGACTATACATCAGGACAACTATCATAAAGTACCTTTATTCGATCCACGTTTTCCTGAATGATCTCAACTTTACTTAGAAGATGGCCTAAGGTAATATCTCTGACTTTAACTGCAGGTAGATTCAAAACAGTTTTCAATTCTGTCCAGTGCTCTTCAGCAAGTTCATCCCCACGAAGAAGCTGAATCCATTGAATGGCTTCTCTAATTTCTTTAATCTTTTTACAAACAAAAGTATCAACTTGGACTTTGCTCTCATTGTCACTTATTTTATCTTGTTTTTCTGAACCCCCCTGTAGGTGTATTTGGATTCTAGTCTCCCACGAATCCAGCCAGTCATATAATCTAGGCAATCTTCTTCTAGCCACTATCCATTCTTCGGCTTCCTGTTTCTTCAACTCTTCAAGAAATTCAAATTGGAATCTGCAGTTTGACTCTTCAGCATCTAACTGCGCTTCAATCTTGTCAGGTGAATCTTCATCATTGAAAATATCATTTACATCAACGCCTACTCTTTGACAATCAGCATTTAATGACTCTTTTTGCTCCTTTAACGCTGTCCAACGTTCCCTCATGGTTGTTAACCATTCTAAAGTCATCACATCTGGTCGTGATAACCATTTTGTTTCCCATCTTTCTCTATCATCTCGCAAAGCTATACCACGATGGCGTAAATTCACTTTGGCATCTTCCAGTTGATGAGATATTACAATTCGATGTCTTTCCAAACGTTCTCCCAAACCTTCCCAAGCTACACGAGCACTGCTCACGCCTATAGAAAGTGTTACCAATTAATAATAATAATAATAATAATAATAATAATTAATAATACTAATCAATTGTAATTACCTTCTAGGGTCTCTCTCGTCCAAGCAGCTAGGACTCTACTGAGACCAAGAATAGCTTCCAATTCATTTGCAACGCCAGTTGATTCCATCTGGATACGGCCATGAGCTTCATGAGCAATTCCAACTTCCTCAACTGTACGAGGACGCTTATCCAATTCTTTCCCTGCTGCAGATAAGAATTCCATAATGGCAACCAATCTGGATGAAGCTTCAGTTCGAAGATCTGCTGATAATCGTTCCCAGTATCTTCGGGAAGCTGATTCAAGATCATTTCGTGTTGTAGTTGTGTCTATAGTAATGCACCATATCTTGACCTCGTTGCCCCGTAATTTTCCGACCTTAAATCAATGATTTTATGACTCAGGTCAAAGATTATCATTTATATATTTGTGTAGTAGACTCATACCTCCTGAGCCCATTGCTTTGCATCTTTAAATGCTCTTTCCCATTCCTGTGGTGACTTCCCCTTTAATCTGCAAAAATTGTTGAAATATCCTATTGCAACTTCAATTGTTTTCATATTGTGCTGTGACCTTACCGTTCTCTGGCATCTATTCTAGCTGGTGCAGCTAACGGCATCCATTTTAACCTAACGGATTCAATAGCTGATAGTCCTACTTCAGCTTCTTTATAAACTCCGCCATACAGGTAGGCGCTTCTTTGTACAAGATCACTGAAGTGTCCATCAGCAAGATCACCAACTCCTCGAAAATTGGTTGGAATTGCTAAAAATCTTTTAAGACCAGAATACACCTTGGCGCGAACCTCCTCCAAAGGTGGTCGCCATTGCAGGAATCCATCTCTGAAGGTCAATTCTATTCTGATCTCTGACATTTTTCTAAGCAATGACGGAAGTGCTGCCCTAATATATGAAGATGGTACAAATACAACTCCAACTATACAAAACAATTTATTACCCAAGTACCTGTAAGCAACTCCTAATGCTTTTAGCAGCTGCCTATCCCAGTGAAGTTTCCAGGCTTTAGTATTTCCGTATTCTGTTTCCACTTGGTCCACTATCATCCTCATCCTCTTAAGAGTCTCTTTCCAAGCACCTTGATTACCAACCAAATTAATTGCATCCCCCTTTAACAAGCTCGCTACGTTGTCCCGAAGGGTTGCGTGTTTAGATGCTAATTCGGAATTTTGCCTAGCAAATTTTCTTACCTGCATCAACAGATATTAATTAAAATTTTATGTATTTATTTTTTATATAAATTTTGTATACTTGCCAATTCTCGCAATCTACTAATATAGAAGTCTACGGCCTGTGGCTCCGACCAAGCAACACCAGATTGCTCTCTAACAGCCCTTGCCAATTCCAATGCAGCTGTAAGCATCAGTGGCCTCTGAGATGGTACCATTCGATCTCCAATTGTATTATGAAAAGTAGCAACTTGCTGCAAAGCTGTTGCTCGACCAGCAAGAGCACCAGCTTTCTCTACCAATTCTCGTATCTCTCGTGGCAATTCCACTCCCTGTCCCGAGAGTGCTCTGGCCTCTCTTACAAGGGTCGTTAGACGAGGGTCATAAGTCACCCTCATCATACTGCTTCCGGTCAATTCTACTACCGCGGAATCAGTACCGAGGGACAATTCCTTTTTAGCGATTACTTGTCTCGTTTCGTTTATCCAAGACTCGATCAAATTTTGCTTACGAGCTTCCACGTCTTTTAGAGTTGCTGAAATTTTGGATGCAGCAACCTCGTATCCTGGTAAATCCCACAGGAGCTCTTTTCCAAGTTTTTGCAAGCTTTCCAGACGCAGCTCACATGCTCTTGCAGATTGAATTTTCTGCAGGATTTTTGGACTGTCTAATAAGCGATCGGTATCAAGACCACTCTGGCAGGATTCTGAAAATTAGGTCAAGGAAGAATTTTGAAATTTTGAAATGTTTTTGTTGTTTTACCAATCAGCTCGTCATATGATGAAAGTAGCGATTCACGTTCTCCACGAAGAGCACGCTGAAGATTTTCTCTTTTCATTAATTCTGAGTATCTTCGAAATTCAGCAACCATCGATGTTGCTGTTTTGCTTCCGGATATTTGAATTCGTAATTTTTCAGCGACCTTCTCTTCTGCCGGTGCCAAACCTTCTTCTACCCTCCGTTTCAAACGATCCCATTCAAGGTAATTTTGATCCTCATCGATTTTTACTAAAATTAAAATATTTTTTGAACGAAATGGAAATTTTATTTATTATCCCAACACGTACTTTGAGTATCGAAATTGCTGAGCAAAATATCAGTTCCCAATGCTGCTCTCTCACTAGTAGTCAGTAATCTGGTGAGTTGCCGATGCTGAGCCCGAAGTTCAGCAATTTGCCTATAACATTTTCATAAAATTTACTCTATCTTCCCATACATATTTTTAGTTTTAAAATATTCTTTACCCAAGTCGTTTTGACAGTTTTTCACATTTTACAGGACTGAATCGTGATCCTTTCCAAGGATGTAGGGAGTAATGAGGCCAGAATAATCCTGTCAGTCTTTCTGACAATGTTACCCATTTCCCAGTGATTGTTGCTCCAATTTTTATAGCTTCATCTCGAGCCTGAGATTTATTCTGTGGAATCTCACTGATACAAGATTCTACAAGGAACACCACTTCATTCCCAATAATATCTAATAAGGATTTCATGTGATCTTCTGAATATGCTGGACCCTCCAACTTCCAAAGATCATCGACGTATCCTGAAACAGCTTCCAAGGCTTCCTCGAACCCGGCTAAACCTTCCCTAAAATAAAATTTACATCAAAATAAAGTTTATATTTTACAAATCTTTACATATTTTTTAAAAATTTACCTAGATACAGCAGCACCTTCCAGTTCAACTCTAATATTTCTTAAAGCCGACACAGCCTCTTCACTAATTCTTTTGTCTTGCGATCTTTTTGCTTCGCCCCGTCTCTTCTCCCAAACGGATTCCTCTTCAGCAATGGAAGATGGTGCTCCAGAGCCCAGAAGATCCTGTTCTAATTTCTTCAAATAAGATTTACTCACTCCTGAAGAGTGCAAAGAAGGTACCCAAACTTGTCTAATAACTTCTAAAAATGCATTTCTCCCACCATCGCCAACCGAAGCAACTTGCACCAAATCATGAAAATTTTCCTCGGACACCGTAGAAAGATTAACCTAATAATCATAATGATAAATTAGTAAATAAAATATAAAGAGTAAAAAAGGAAAAAAACTGTATTTAAAATTACCTTGAAAAATACCAAAGTATTTTTGCCAGCAGGTAATTCATTTGTAAGTTTCAATTCATTGTTACTGGATTGAGCACAAAGTGTCCTACAGGACTCTTCGTCCAGAAATTTCTCCAATACCGGATGTTCCGTATTTGAAACATCATCCTTGATTGCTACTCCAAAAAAGTGACTAGCGGTATTCACAATGAGGCTCTTACGTCGATCCAAAACTCCCATGATACTACCTTTTTCAAAGTTTTCGAAAAATCATTCACTACGAAGAGTCTACGCGTTTCTCGGATGTGGTATATGGGGTTAGCCACCAGCAGTTGAATAATCATTGCTGCGTTCCTATGGCAACGATTGCACAACAATATTAAATGTGCCAGCTGTCACCACCACGTGGTACGCCGACCACGTGTATCGTAAATCAATGATTCTACGTGTGTGACGCCTATTGAAAAATTTATGTGAAATTTGTATATGTTGTATCCCAATGCTGATTAGTTCTGTGGTCTCATATTGTTACTAACATTGAAAGTGATTCATGTTGCTCGCA
The DNA here is from genome assembly GCA_030142615.1 of Syrista parreyssii. NCBI lineage: Eukaryota > Metazoa > Arthropoda > Insecta > Hymenoptera > Cephidae > Syrista > Syrista parreyssii. Next base: position 119,501 of record JARQTG010000081.1, read on the forward strand.
AATAATAAAGTTTATTATACTCTATTCTACTGTATTCTACTGTCTTATTCAGATATACCTCGAAAATTATAGAATCCATCACTTTTTGACATCACAACCAAAAATATTTTATTGGTTTTGAAAATTATGTAAAATCGCACTTCTGGGATGCTACATCTCAGTAGCGGCTGGGAATTTAGTTTTTTACTTGAACTTGAATTCTTCAATTCCTATTAAAAGAATAATAGTTTAGTTCCAATTTTTGCCGCTTAAGGGGGCAGCACTTCCTGGGCAGTATATGTGGCGCCATCTCTTAGAAAACCAAGGAACTTTCTGCGTTTGAATTATTATGTTTGCTGTTTTTAAATGGCACTTTTGAGATGCTGTAAATCGGATTAGAATTGTCCACAGATAGACCGGTATTATTCACATTGCGAATGGGATACTCTCAGTGAAGCCTATCACTTTTTGGGATCACTACCAAACAGATTCCATTGGTTTTTAAAAATTCGCAAAATTGCATCTTCCGGAGGCTGTATCTCGGAAACGGCTGGGTTTAGGGCTTTTTCCGTGAAATTTTGAAAGATCTCTTAATGCAGAAAGCTAGAAAGGGCCAAGGAAGATGTTGATATAGTTCAAATTGCCGTAGGCCAGTTTTGAAAAAAAGCCCTACATTTTCAATAGTTCAAATCAATTGCAAAAATAATTTAGTTCTAATTTTTGCCGCTTAAGGGGGCAGCACCTCCTGGGCAGTATATGTGGCGCCATCTCTGGGGAAACCAACGAACTTTTTCCCAAAATAATCTATTGGTTTTTAAATTTACGCAAATTCGCACCTTTCGGTGGCTGTATCTCGGAAACGGCTGGATGTAGGGCTTTTTCCTTGAAATTTTGAAAGGTCTCTCAATGTAGAAAGCTAGAAAGGGCCAAGGAAGATGCTGGTATAGTTCAAATTCCAAAAGGGCCACTTTTGAAAAAGCCCTTAATTTTACGGAATTTTATTCTATTGGTTTTTGAAAATTCGCAAAATTGCACCTTCCGGAGGCTGTATCTCGGAAACGGCTGGGTTTAGGGCTTTTTCCTTGAAATTTTGAAAGATCTCTTAATGCAGAAAGTTAGAAAGGGCCAAGGAAGATGTTGGTATAGTTCAAATTGCCGTAGGCCAGTTTTGAAAAAAAGCCCTTCATTTTCAATAGTTCGAATCATTTGCAAAAATAATTTAGTTCCAATTTTTGCCGCTTAAGGGGGCAGCACCTCCTGGGCAGTATATGTGGCGCCATCTCTGGGGAAACCAACGAACTTTTTCCCAAAATAATCTATTGGTTTTTAAATTTACGCAAATTCGCACCTTTCGGTGGCTGTATCTCGGAAACGGCTGGATTTAGGGCTTTTTCCTTGAAATTTTGAAAGATCTCTTAATGCAGAAAGTTAGAAAGGGCCAAGGAAGATGTTGGTATAGTTCAAATTGCCGTAGGCCAGTTTTGAAAAAGCCCTTAATTTTACGCAATTTTATTCTATTGGTTTTTGAAAATTCGCAAAAATCCACCTTTGGGAGGCTGTATCTCGGAAACGGCTAGGTTCAGGGCTTCTTCCTTGAAATTTTGAAAGATCTCTTAATGCAGAAAGCTAGAGAGGCCCAAGGAAGATGCTGGTATAGTTCAAAATGCAAAAGGGCCACGTTTGAAAAATAGCCCTTCATTTCCAATTGCTCACAGCATATTGAAATAAAATTTAGTTCGAAGTTTCGCCACTTAAGGGGGCAGCACCTCCTGGGCAGGATATGTGGCGCCATCTCTGAAGAAACCAATGAAACTTTTTCCAAAATAATCTATTGACATTTAAATTTACGCAAAATCGTAAGCCCTTCATTTCCAATTGCTCAAAGCATATTGTAAGAAAATTTAGTGCCAAGTTTCACCACTTATGGGGGCAGCACTTCCTGGGCAGTATATGTTGCGCCATCTCTTTGAAAACCAAGGAACTTTCTGCGTTTGAATTATTATGTTTGCTGTTTTTAAATGGCACATTTGAGATGCTGTATTTCAGAAGCGGCTGCATTCAGAGCTATTTTCTTGAAATTCTCAAAAATCTCTTAAAGCAAAGACTAGATTGGTCCTTAGAAGACGTCCTCAATAAACTTTCGCATCACTGAGCATCAGATTTGTGTAACATCCACCGTACAAACAAATCGTTTATAGAACCGGTATTGCTTTATAAATAGTAATATATATTTATATTATATGATATGTCGCATGTGTTTGACAAATGTTAACTGTTTTTCCAAAATATGTCAAATCAAATAGCAATAATAGACAGTTGATTCAATATAGCTGGTTAGGGTTACGATAAATTTATTATCTTGTGTATCATTAGACGTTATATTAATAAATTAACGTTTTCATTATGTATATGATAAGCTCCTGCACCTCGATGAGTATCATATTTACACAATTGCCTTTACGATATTTGATGACGTTACTATTACGAAAAAATAATGTCACATATGATATTGCGAATAAATCATTTTGTGTACACGTATTACTTAAATTTATGTGTATATAGCTTATACATATAAGCTGTTAAAATAATCTTGTACATTTGAGACGGCTGCGTACAATTGTCAATACCTATCACACCATCATGAACACTCTAATAATTTTAGCATCGTTCAGTGGTAAGTCATATTATATCCTACCCTATATTTTTATACAATAATTGTAATTAATATTACATGGAACAACATTACGTCGATTAGGAAAATCATTTATTATTTATCTCCATTGTATTTGCAGCTCTGTCTTCGGCCTTTGAATGGACTGATCTCACGGGTTAAGTGTCTTTGTACTATAAAAAGAATTTTGTTCGTGTAAAAAAATATTAAGATCTCTAATATATGTTTTTTTTATTGTTCATTAGCCAGGTGGAATGCATCGGATACATTACATGAAAACAGTTACTTTTCAATTCCACGCACCGCTGACAGCGCCATCTCCGAAGGATGGGTCAGCGTTGCAGGTGTCAATGACCATCCCGTGACAGTGTACTGTCTTGAAAATGATGGCCGTTTCTGCGTCCTTACTGATTCCTACGGTAATATCGCCGGCATCCAAGTCAGTATCCTCGCCAGTGACATCGACAACAAAGGGATTCCATACGACCCATCTGCCATCTCCGCGTACAAGAAGAAAACGTTATTCGGTGAAGACTACTGGACCACCACTGTGTACACTGTCAATCCTGGTAGGTGAATTTGATTTTTGACATTTTCAAGAGATTTCGACTACACCGTGTCCTCGTCCTTACAGATTTGATCGATGTTGGAGGTCGTAGCGATGCGAAAAATCTCATCTTGACTACTGGGATCTGGATCGAACAGGGTGACAGCTACATGTACATCGACAAGAACTTGGAGACTTTGCTAGAGGCACATGACTTTCGTAAGAAGAATTGTTTCCGTAGCATGGGTCATCATTACTATTACAAAATGGACGAAACACAAGATTGCATGGAGATTCTGCCGTACTTTCTTATGTATTCTGGTAGTGAATTGACTGTCCTTGGATTTTTGTCATTTGGAGAATCCACCACGTTATATCGCCCTTGGTATGATGCGCTTACCTGGACTTCAGTTAGGCCCACCATTCCTGATGCTCCTGAATGTTTAGTTGATTGGGCTAAACAATATGGTCTTATTAACATACACATTTTCTTAGTTGAGGAACCCTGGAACATCACCTGTTGATCTCTTCTGCCATTACTGTTTAGATTGTTTAAAAAGTAATTGATTTTGACATTTCACCTAAATCTGTCTTTCATTTGAAGTTTCTTAATTTCAAAATTCTTTCTAGATAGCTGTACAAAAGTAAACATTTTACCAAATATTTAATGTCCTGACTATACAAATTTATCTGCAACGCTTCGTGCGCGACCAAAGTCACGCTGCGCAACAGTGCTCTGAATACAAATGCATTACAATATTGTATAATGAATTTACAAAATTGAATGACAGGAAAGTTAGTATTTCACTCATATTGTAATTTACTTGATATAATTATATATAATTCATCCAAAATTCAATACTTGTAATTTCACTGAACACTCGATACCTGGACACACGATAATCTCAATCTGTCACGTTAAGAAAACAGAACTGAACATTCACCAAAAGTCGACCAATCAGCATCGCGGAAAAGCGACACAATTGTTCGATACGATTCGACAATATGTCGCGACGTGCCATTTTTATTAAGGGTATGAGTAGATAATATATCATGAGACTTTTAATAAAGGAACTAAGGAGTGATCATCTTCTTGTACGGTGTATGTTGTTTGTTAATATATAAAATATTATTGCGATTAAATCTAGATAGAATGTGCTATGGCGAAGAACAAGTTCTTGTTCCTAGAAGTGTGACAGAATAATTTTAAAAGTCGACATATTTATCTATGCGTGTATATTACGAGCAACAATAAACAGATTTACTTGTTTAAAATTTAGACCTATTCATATCAACATCTACATATCGATGGTAAAAATATGCCAAATCAAATGATAATAATGTTCAGCAATTTAAATAGAATCAATAGAAATTACATAAAACATACTTTTTCGTGTGAATAAGTATTTTTATATTATATATGTAAAGAACGC
>JARQTG010000081.1:124230-201876 GCA_030142615.1 Syrista parreyssii
TATTTTTTGAATGATATTTGTTCAATATCTACAAGATACAGATTTCTAATTTTTGAGTGAATTAGTTTCACATTTCTAAAAATATGCCAAATCAAATGATAATAATAATCAGCAATTTAAATAGAATCAATAGAAATTACATAAAACATACTTTTTCGCGTGAATAAGTATTTTTATATTATATATGTAAAGAACGCTATTTTTTGAATGATATTTGTTCAATATCTACAAGATACAGATTTCTAATTTTTGAGTGAATTAGTTTCACATTTCTCATATGACTAATATGTATTATGTAAACCACCTTAAGAGGTGAAGGCAAATAATACATTTCAGGGGTTTGTTGGCAGGTGCAAGATTAGCGATCGTTTACAATACATAAATAAAGTCTAGACGCAGTTCTCGTGATTTGATGGATACGTGCGCAAAACATTATTTACCACTAAATAATGTTTGCTTCGTATTGATTAAATATACGATAAGCACGTATGGACACGCACATGTGTGCCATTTTTGCCGACTACAAGAAGAAGACCTAATTAGATGCAGACTATAGGACCATGTGTGTACACATGTGCGCACGTGTGTGTGTGTGTATGTATATATCATATGTGCATGTGTAACAAATGTCGATACGTGTGCAAAAATCATTTGATTGTAAATAAGTCACATCATTAGTAATATACGCTTACAATACGCTTCTCAACTTCATTTGTTTTTTTACAACGATCAGCAACTATCAAGTCATCATGAAAATTATAATAATTTTCGCAGCGTTCATTGGTGAGTTCGACTTCATCCCACCCAGTATATTATTGTATAGTAATTATTGTATCGTAATTAATATTACAATGGTCAAGGTTCCAACGATTAAAAAAATAAGTATGTGTCCCCATTGCAATTGCAGCTCTGTCTTCGGCCGTTGAATGGACGGATCTTACAGGTAAAGTATCTTTATATACGAACAGAAGTGTGTGTTAAAAAAATATTAGGATCTTTAATAATATTTTTTTCCTTCTATTTATCAGTCAAGTGGTCTGCGTTGGATGTCTTCCGTTTGAACAGCTACTTCAAGATTCCACGTACCGCCGACAACGCCATTGCCGAAGGATGGGTCAGTGTCGCAGGTGTCAATGATCATCCAGTGACAGTTTACTGTCTTGAAAATGATGGCCGTTTTTGTATCATTACTGACTCCTACGGCAACATCGCCGGCTTCCAAGTCAGTATCCTCGCCAGCGACATTGACAACAAAGGAATTCCATACGATCCATCCAACTTCGCCGCCTACAAGAAGAAGACCTTATTTGACGAAGACTACTGGACCACGACTGTGTACACTGTCGATCCTGGTGGGTGAATTTGATTTTTGACATTTTTAAGAGATTTCGAATATACCGTGTTATCGTCCTTGCAGATGTGATCGATGCTGGAGGTCGTAGCGATGCGGAAGGACTTACTGGGACCACTGGTGTCTGGATCGAAGAGGGTGACAGCTACATGGTAGTCTCCAGGAATGTGGAGACTATGTTGGAGACGGTTGATTTTCACGAAGAGAATTGTGTTTCTTCAATGGGTACCCATTATTATTATGCCATGAACGAGTCACTCGTCTGTACCGAGTTTTACCCTTACTTCCTTCTCTACGAGGATGGAGATCTGCTTGGTGTTGGTTTTCAAGGATTTGGTGAAACCACCAAGACCAGTCGTTCTTGGTACGAATGGGTTCCCTCCTATGCCATTAAGCCCACCATTCCTAATGCTCCTGACTGTTTGGTCGATTGGGCCAAAGAGTACAGTATTATCTCTCTGCACGTTTACTTCGTTGAAAAGCCATGGAACATCTCCTGTTAAACTGGTCCGTCAGTCCTGCAAGTGAAATTTTGAAAAATCTGTATTAGAAAATAAATTTGGCATATTACTCATGCTAGCTTTATTTATAACCTACCTAGTCAACCGATTAAGTAACTCATTTACTACATCAAATGTTATAAGGTGCATTGTCATCGTGTGTATGCAAAATAATATTTCCAAGTATTATAAATGTAATTATTAGATTATTTTGAATTGTCTGATAAATCATATCTGGGTCTAACTATTTTACAGTAACAGTATTCTGATAGCTGAATATAATGAAGTAGTCCTGTGATCTATATTGTCATACACATATGATAAGTTAATATATAAGACTATATGTATACGTCCCTAAGAGACTGCACAGAAAGTTATTTTTTATTCTCATAGAGAAATATGTCATGTCATCTACGTATATGTGTGGGGTGATTGAAGATTGGAACCTTATCAGACTCAGCAATATTATCAGTGAGAGATGCGTAACTCTTAACTCGTTTATAAAAACCAACTCGGTCTAAATTTTATTAGAACCGAATATCGTGTGGGATTGTTTTACACGTTGATGGAAGTATTTCACGATTGTTTCAAATTTAGTCAAATAAGAGTATCGCGAGTGAATTGACATTTTGATCTCCGTGGATTGGTCCATCGGTACCGTTGTTGAAGGTAAGAAGACTTTTGGTGTATTTTATGTTGAAATATTTTTGTTCACATTCTTTAAAACTAATTTCTGAATTTAAAAGTGGCAAAAGAACATTACTTGTTGCGTGTAGTAACGGTTGAGTTGTATTTACGTAAATCCCTATCAAGATGAACAGTATTATTTTTATTTTCAGAAGAAGAAAAACTCACTCAAAATGGCGGGTATTCATATCGACGGACTTCCTGGTGTCCTGATCATGGTGTTGACTCATTTCTTACTCTTAGCACCAGTAATCTACAACGTGGTACTTTATTCAACAAACGTCGATCTTTTCACATGGCATCCATTCCTTTGCATCGCAGGGGTAACTAAACACAGTAAAAAACGTAAAAAATGTATATAAAAAATGCCATTATTTCATACATGTAACATTCAAAACAGGTGGGGATTTTTATAATGGAAGGCATCTTTAGCGTCGCAGGCGATCCAGTCGTTGTCTCAAAATGGAGCAGAACCACACGGGTTACATTGCACATGGCCATAAACGGCCTGGGACTGATTTGTGTCGAGGTGGGCATTTTGCTCGTTTATATTTATAAATCCAAAAATGACATCAGACACCTAAGCACACCTCACGCCAAATTGGGAGTCAGCGCCATAATCATCACCATCGTGGCGGCTACGTTCGGAACTATAGTCAAATATTCAAAATGCATGTGTCCTGCAAAAGTAAATCCAGTAGTGTTTAAAATCATCCATGCTGTAGTAGGAATTATTAGCGCCATCTTATTATTAGCTGCTGTGATTAATGGGACCTATAAACCGAATTGGCGAGGAACTGCCGTAGGCAGAGATTTAGTCTTTGCCTCTTTCGTTATTGGAGGAATTATTGTTCTAATTAAACCTCTCCTGGCTACTGTTAAACGCAGTAAATTTCTATGTTCGTCATACGGAAAACATTACATTGAATCTAATGATAACTAATGCATTGAAAAGTTGGACCATGTGTATCGGCAGTAAAATGACAGTTACGTAATCGATCACGTTTTTATATCAATTTTATTTTTTATTTGATTCGTCATACGAAAATTTTATTTCACGTAATCTAACAGTTGATAGTGTCTTTTTTCTTGAGATACGAATGACTAAGAATGATAATTAAGGCGTCTAATAGGAGAAAAGTTGTCCTTTTGCACAGCTTACAGATGGCTTTGAACATACGTGGTATTTGGAGTATTTCATAAGTGGGACTTTGATTAAATTCATGATCGAATTATAGAATAATCGACTAGACCATCAGTTTCAAAATTAAATACACGTGCGGATACATGCGCTTATATTATTTTATTGTTAATTATTAAGGCTACTCGCAGAACGATATGCAATTAAATGTATACAATAAACATGCGAACAAATCTTCACGTGGATCAAGAAGAGACGATTAGATATAAATTAAAGTCTAGATTAATATAATAATTCGAGTGTACATACGTACAGTGTTAAAAATAAAGGTGAGTCGTGCGCGCGTATACACGAGGAATCATGCTGTTGCATAATGTTAAGATTAGATGGAATATATATTAATCGATAAGATACAGGTACAGTCACCGTGTTATATATTTAACGAGGACAAAAAGAAGAAAATTTAAATTGTATTATTGTACATGCATATTGCATTAAAAAAGTATATATTATATATAGTCTATGTGTCGATATAGATAATTGACATTATATACAGTAATATAATATCAATAGCACTTATGTAGATTGTCATAATGAGGAGAGTCAATATAAGATGCTATATGTGGTATATATATATATATATCCATGTCTGAGATGCAACACGGAAAAAGATTTCTGTATTATAATTGGCAAATCAGATAGATGACATATGTTCATATGTGGAGTGAGTGGGGATTGTACGATTATCAGAACCAAGGCTGTACGAGCAACGTCTGCCTATTTTTCACTCTCTGATAAACTCCAGCTCAGTTTACACATTACGTTAGGAACGAACATCTGTTGTGCGGTTGTCTATTATTTGCACATGAGAATACTTAATCATTAACAGTTAAAGTTTAATTAACCAATAATTTCATGATTGAGTTAACGTTGTGATCACTTTGCATTGGTTTATTGGAAAATTGTTCAAGGTATGGAAACTTTTTAGTGTATTTCTACTTGTATCGTTTGTGCGAACGCTTGATGACTTCACGAGGAAATAATTCGCAGCAGATAATTATTTCTGACGTGGAGTAACAGTTAAGAGTGGGAATTCCCGCGGATTCCTATATGTATACACTGCATATATTATGCGTCTGACGCGTGTACCGATATGTGCTACCTGTAGAGAACGTTTGCACAAGATATTGCTAGGGTAAATTAACATAAATTTCTAGTGAGAATAGTATATGCACTTACAGAAAATCTAGCACGAGAAAGATGATGAGTTTTGAAACTGGAGGGCTGCCTGGTATCCTCGTCCTGGTGATATCACTATTAACACATGTTTTACTCATAGCGCCAGTGATCTACAATCTGGTATTATATTTCTCAAACCTCAATTTCTTCGCCTGGCATCCAATATGCTGCGTGACAGGGGTAATTATCCAGAGTTGAAAACAAAAATATTGTTACAAAACTTGTTCACTTGATTACTCCATACATAACGTTTGAATTAGGTGGGCTTCTTGATAATGGAAGCCATCTTCAGCGTCTCAGGCGAACCGACCATAACCTCGAAGCTGACACGAGCTAGACGCATAGATCTACACTGGCTTCTAAACGTCGTAGGACTGGCTTGTGTCGTGGTTGGCTTTAGCATTGCTTTTATCAACAAAGAAAATAATAATAGGAGTCATATAACGACGCCTCACGCCAAACTGGGACTCAGCGCCATAATTATTGCCGTTATTGTATGTATTGGCGGGATCCTGGCAAAAAACACAAGATGGTTTTATCCAGCAGTACATCCGGTATTGATTAAAGTTTGCCATGTTTGCATAGGAATTATAGCTGCGATACTTTTAGTGGCTACTGTTATTAACGGAACTTACAAAACCTCTTGGCCAGGAACTGACGTAGGCAGAAGTTTAGTCTTTGCTTCATTCGTTATTGGAGGATTTTTAGTACTACTTAAACCTTTGCTAACTGCCGTTAGACGCAGCCGATCTCTTTTTACACCATCTGGCGGACCGCGTAACAATTAATCAATTGAAAATTGGGCCTTATATATCGCCAATAAATTACATTTATCTCATCGATCAGTCATTTATACTAACTCTGTTTTTAATTAATATACTATACGTACTTTTGTTGCCAGTAATCTAATAGTAGATAGTTTCGTATCTCTTGTTATAAGATCCTTTGGCGGAAGTAACAAATTTTATCATAAGAAACATATACTCGAATGATTGATGTGTAATATTAATTATATCATTGTATATAATGTCAACCATATATATCAACACTTTATTAATTCCACACGCATCGTATACATATACATAGAATATATGTAATATATATTTTTTAAATGCAATATGCATGTACAATTATACAATTTCTCTTTTTTTCTTTTTCGTCTTCGTTAAATACTTAACACGGTAACTGTACCTGTATCTCGGTCTTATCGATTAATATATATTCCATCTAATCTTAACATTATGCAACAACATGTTTTCTCGTGTAACACGCGCATGGCTCACCTTTATTTTTAACACTGTACGCATGTACACTCGAATTATTATATTAATCTAAACTTTAATTTACATCTAATCGTCTCTTCTTGATCCACGTGAAGATTTCTTTCCATGTTTATTGTGTACATTTGATTGTATATCGTTCTGCGGGTAGCCGTAATAATTAAAAATAAAATAATATAAATGTATACATCCGTACGTGTATTTAATTTTGAAACTGATGGTCTAGTCGATTATTCGATAATTTGATCGTAAACTTAATCAAAGTCCCATTTATAAAATACCCCAAAAACCATATACATATGTTCAAAGCCATCTTTAAGTTGTTCAAAAGGACAATCTTTCTCCCTTTACACTTAAGTATCGTTTTCGAACATTGCATTGTTGGGACGTAAACTTAGTTTCAGATATTCTATCAACATAAAAATTGCTATTTTACTAACTGTGTTTTGCAGTGAACTATCTTTCTCGAACATATCTCAATTTCTTTCACATATATCGAATTAGTCAGCCCAAAGGCAACACCTGAATATAGCACAATTATTTGATTCTAATGGTTAAAACCATATTCAGGTGATGCGTTTGGGGTGGATAATCCAGTGCTCTACATAATAATGCATTTGGGCTGAATAATCCATATGCTCTACTTAAATAATCTATGTATACCTATACAGTCTACATATACATAAATCTTATACGATGTAATAATTCTGTTTCCTACTTTGTTATCTCAGACTGGCATTGAACATTTTTTATAATTTTTCTTACCCCATTAGTCCCGGTGCCATGTTTAATATATTTCATATTTCAATTACAATTTTCAATTATTTCACTACATTTTCTCTTATCCACCATTTTCTAGACACAGTCTATCTAATCCCAAACTTTTCTAGTTCTGATACATCTTTCAATTTTTTTTGTCTTATTCCTTACTTTTCTTTTACGTTCATTTCATACATCATTTATATCATTCAACATGGCGGCTCGGTAGCACTATGACACGTCACTTTGTACTGTTTGCTCTACTGTTTTTAATATTTCTCTTTTTTTTTATCTCTCTCTACCTATAATCCGTCATTCGACCGACTAACTTAATTAGATATCTCAATCGACGCAACCTCCTAGTAATTAATATTTTTATTTTGGTTTTTCTCATTCTTCTTAATCATCCACACTACTACGCATCACTCGCGTATACAAATCACTGCGCGACACTGATAAATTCAATTCTGCTGAAAATTTGGTATTTGCACTTTTCTATCCCAACGACAATATTTATTCCATCAATGATACGGCTACGCAATATACTTTGATAATCTTTATACTCACTAACTGTATCAGTGACACAATCACTGATGAATCATCTAATTCCTATTTCTCTAGTTTCCCCATTGATCGATTTCCTAATGAATCCTTATCTGCCCATTTTTGTATTTTAAGAAATAATCTTTTTATCAATTGTTTGATGTGCTTCGCGTTTTAATACAGATGTAGATTAATATTACGCGACCATCAAGCACGTGCTCTATTAATATTACTGTACATAATATAACATAGAGCTAAATCATTCATGCGTGCGAACATAGTTCTTTTTCTCTTTTCATACAATTTTATCCAGATTTACTTCTTTCTCCTTTCGCGCGGATATGACGATATTTTATCGGTAACGTATTTTTATCAAACATCTTTCTTTTTGTACGTATAATAAACTATTAGTCATATAGATATACGCTCTTCTGTGTATACGTATATAATAATGTATATATATATATAGTAACATCTAGTAACACTTTACAAATTAGGTCACATAAAAAATAAGGAGTCACATTCTGTTTTTTTTTTTTGATTATTGACTGTACGTACATGCAATATGTGAGTTCATTTTCGTTTCGCTTGACGACCTGCCATCAAAATCTAACAGTTATAATCATCCTTATTAGTCTAACGTCAATCCGACGGCCATTTTGTAATTTTCATTTTTTTCGTTTCATTTTTTTATTTTGATTTATTTAATCATCTTGCTCTAAAATGATCAAATTCAGATCACGTATGTAGCTTCTCTTGTTTTCACCGTCTAAACCTAATACGTATACCTCTTTTATTACAAGCCTTGGCCGTAACCGCCATTTTTTTAAAATTCTAGTCTTATTTTTAACAACATATTATTTCTATTTTTCTTAGCGTTAGTTTTAGTTAACGTCGATTTTAGCGGCCGCCTGGACGTAATTGCGCACCGTTATCAACGTATTGTTCATTAGACGCTCTTGTATTTTTTTGCTTGATAAAAAATATACACATTCGCCAAACATATAATTGATATTAATTCCATGGGATTGACGTACTGTGCCAAGAAATAACAAGTTGGATAACGCCAGCGTATTATTAATTAGATAATGGATTTTGACGTCATCGGTCGACGATGCCGAATAAACGATCGGTATAAAAAGATCAATCTTTAGTTACAACAACTGGGAGTTAAAAGATCATAAAAATAATATCTCAATCAATAACAATTAACCGGTTAAGTATGGTGAGTACTAATAACCAGTGTTAAGCGACCGTTTGGCTTTTATTATCGTGTCTGGCTTGAGTGCCAGATTAAGCGCGTCGCGACGTCTTTGCGATGATAACTTAAGACGTCTTCGCCGGGAAGAAATGGACGTCGTGTCAGACCTGCTGTGACGTTATCAGATCGGTTTTGCTTGAATTTTTCAAAATTGACGGTCCTGGAAGTTTTTGACTGATCCCAGTTGATCCTGGTGGCTGGACCATCATTGGTTGACCGTTCACTAGGACTATTGTATCTCGTACCGAATCGTAACCACCTGGTTGACCTTTGACATGAATTCGTTAGAATATTTTGAACGTGCAAAAATCAAGTTACTACATGCATATATATGCATATATATATATGTTTGTTAAAATGCATAAATGCAAGAGACAAAATGGAGGTTCAAAGTGAGGCTCCATTACAGCAATAGCCGCCTAAAGGATTTGAGTGACTTTTGGTATTGAAAGTGGAGCGTTGGTTTAATTGCTAATTACCTGGAGGTGGAGTGTGAGTGAGCGTCCTCGAGGGTGTCAAAGGGTGTCTTGTAGCGGGACCCCACTCTGAAGTCGGCTGCAATAATCTACGTGCGCGAGACCACACACTGTTGTTCTTCTCTTTTCCCTTATCCTTGTCGTTACTCTGTGATCCATTTGCATCGAGATCATCGTCCTCGTCATCGTCATCGTCATACGCTGGACGTCGACGTTTTCTTCGTAGCTGTACCTAGAGTGAGATTCATCCAATAAATTAATTTCAGCGTGATGCTAATAATAAATACGATAATCCTCTATTAAAAGTTAAATGGGCTATCAGAGTCATCATAGATAATTTTAATCATTGTAAATTCTGTACGAGTCATGTACATGGAATTTTTATACTTATCGTGATATCTATACTGACAATTGCCAAACCCAGGATGACGAAGACAGGGAGGAGACCGACGATCCACCCGACGACATCCGCCCATCTTGGATACACGTATGCTCCATACTTGAGTGGCTCGTATTCGACCCAATTGAAGAACAGTATGAAAAATAAAGCAGCTGGTGTCACCACTTTCCACATCCACGTCCAGAAGAATCTCCAGACTCTTCCTCGTGGTCCAATCATTTGTTCGACGTCATCCAGGAACCTATCGGCTCCATATATCCATGCTACCAGGATGCACTCGCTGATGGCTATTAAGAGGACCGACCAGTTGGCAGCGTATTTATCCATCAATTGAAGCCAATACATTCCAGCCTGTAGTAACCAAAGTGGAAAGCAGTTGTAAATAAAATGTAAAATGTTAAACTGTATTGGAAGAAATATTAGTAAGTTACGAATATTTACGTTAGTAGTAAATATAATTCCACCAGCATATCCAAGTACAGCTGCTGTCAGGACGACGCAGAACTTATAATTCCGCAATGCGGGAATTCCGTCGAGTATTGCAGTGGTAACGGTTTCCATGAGTGCGAATTGAGAATCCAGTCCAAGAGTCAATAGCATGAGGAAGAAAAGAAGAGACCATACAGGAGCAACTGGTAGTCTGGCGACGACCTCAGGGTAAACGATGAATGCCAGCCCTGCACCTTGGTCAACGACCGAGGCAACCGGTACGTTTAGTTCATGAGCGAGGAACCCGATGACGGAGAATATTACAAGGCCAGCGAAGAAGGAGGTTCCAATGTTGCTGACAGCTACTATGAGAGAGTCCTTGTAACAGTTGTTGGTGAACTTGTTGTAGGAGCTCAGGGTGATCAGGCCACCCCAGGCTGGACTCAAGGCAAAGAATATCTGGACAGCAGCGTCGCCCCAGACCTTAGCAGACATCAGGCGACGCCAATCCGGCGTCAGGTAAAATAGAATCCCTTCGTCGGCACCAGGTAACAGAATGCCACGGATGAATAGGGCAATCTGGTATATTTTTTGTACAAATAATTATTAAAATCTCAACGGCCTGAAGTTGGTCCAGACAATCCTTACCAGAACAACGTAAGGAAACAGTGCCGTGAAGTAGACCACCTTGCCAGAGCTTTGTACGCCTTTGCTAAGACAAAGAAATACAATGACCCAAGCCAGAAAAAGACAAGACGCCAATGGCAGACGAATTGACCCAGTTTCTTCGATTCCATTACTCAGTCCTAGTACGTGATTACTGAAATATTTAAGATTAATATCACGCAATCGATTATAGAGATCTAACGGGACAATACGTACTTAAAATATTCTTCAGCTGGTGGTCGTCTTATGGCTGCTGTTATATTCTGCATAGTTAAATTCATGGAAATCATCTGACTGGAATTCAAACAACTCCCCTTGTAATACGAGGTATTTTGTACTGCGCATGTCTCAGCCGCTTCCGGTGTGAAACAGTCTATTGTACTCCAGGAAGGATCGCACTTACTCCAGGGTAGCTCACCTCCTCCTAAGAATACATGACAAAAGAAACCGTGGCATAATTGCAAGTTAAGAATCGATTGATGGATGACGTAGCATTCCTATCAATGACCTTACCTATCACTGATGCTATCATGTAGTACAGAGTCCAAGCTATGATTAGATTGTAATACAGCATTACGACTGAGCTTACAAGTACCATGCCGTATCCGAGTCCACGAAGAAGAGGACAGAAGCGCTTGTAAGCTGCGACGGGTCCCAGACTCGCGTATTGACCTTGGGTGTAACAATTGATTAGGTAAAATGTGTATTTTATTTATAAGAAATTAAATAATCAAATATAGTTCACCTAGGGATAGTTCCATGAACATCAATGGCAGTCCTGCTATGATGAGCATCACTGTAAAAGGAATAAGAAAGGCACCGCCGCCATTGGAGTAGCAAAGGTACGGAAATCGCCAGACATTTCCAAGGCCAACGCTGTATCCTAAGAGTGACAGAAGGAAGTCGAATTTCCCGGTCCATGTTCCTCGTTCAGGATGTTCCTCTTCGCCACCCTGCAGTGGCGCCTGACTGTTTGCTACCGAGTACTTATCCTCATTCTGTAGAAGGAAGGTTCACCGAGTTCAAGGTAATGGTCACAGGTTAAGGTAGGAGTGATCAGGAGCAAGATGACTTACGTCCCAGCTGTCCAGGTAAGGTCGTATTCTAGGTGGCGAGTCCTCCATCCTCTCAGCCTTCAAACGCGAAACCGGATAGCGAGTGATGCTTCAAAGTCAATCGACTCTTCTCCTCTTCATGATCTTCCTTCAGACTCTTTCCTCGGCATGACTTCAGAACTCGACTCGTTTTACTAAAGTACATTTGATTTCAACGACGTCACGAACCTCATGCATTCCTTCCCAGCACATAATAAACTGTAATATTGATATCCTTGCATTTTATTTTTTTTCCAAACCTTTTTTAAACAGTCAATTTTAGACTTTTTGAATTTTATTTTTTTTTTATCTTATGGGTAAATTATATCAATTTCTGAGGAACACTTTAATACACTTTGGGGATTATAGACACGGTCCTTTCCTTTTTGTGTGTTTCTTGAGTTCTCTCTTCTTGTCAGTTGTAAGCTGTCACGTTCTGCATGCCCCGGGGACCGTGACACTGTGATTTCTCGCGGATGATGCACCACCAGGTGATAATTTGATCCCCCATCCAGCGGATTCACCCTTCTGTGTCGTGCAGTCGTCTGCAACTGCAGAGCCGTAGGGGTTGGCAGCTAACGAGCCAGAGGATCTCTGACACAGAGACAGGGTGAGAATCTGATAGACGATCAGATGACGAGACGGACGGATGGGCAGACGCACAGACAGATGGACAGAAAGAAAAGGACAGACGGACGGACACAGAGGGGTTGCCCACGCCCGGCCAGCCAGCCAGCCTGCTTATGGGAGCTTACGCTTTGCCAGCACCCCCGTCGAGCCGTCAGCCCTGAAGCATCGATCGATATTACTGCTCCTGCGAGTTGCGTCCTACCCTAAACTTTGCAGCCCGTCGCCGACTATCCTCCAACCCCCTATGTGGCGTATACAATCCTATAACTATATATGCAGAGATGTAGGAAGGCTACGTCGTCGTCTTCGTCCTGAGTCCTCTAAGGGGTGATTTCATTCGTGTGGATCTCCTGAAAGAGATTGGCCTTGAACAGAGCCGAGTTGAATATTAAATAATTTAAGGGTTTTGTAAGGATGGATTTTTTTTTGATAGAGGCTGGATTGGGGTGTGGGGTGGTGGTGATGTTTTAGGGCTGAGTTTGATACTTATCTTTAATAATGAAATCTCTGGAAAAAAGATTGGTGAAAGTCTTGCCGGTTCGAGACACCCGATACACATTGAGTCTCGGTGGTTGTTGTTGAGATTGCGTGGATTCGGCTGATTTCGGGGTAGGTTAGGTGCGGCAGGGGTGTAGGGCTGAAACGGGGTGGGAAACGGATGGCAAGGTTGGCCTTGATCGAGGCCCAGCCACATCTAAGCGGAAGCTTCACCCACTATCAGCAACCCCTACGTTTCGCAACCTACTCCCGTTTTAGCAAATATCTTTCGGAATCCGTATTGCGTGCCGTCTGATGTCAGCTATTAAACACCGGGAGCGTTGTTTTTAGCTTCATCCTCCTTTCTCCACCTTCTTCCTGACGTCATGGAAACGACTCAACTTCTATTGAACAGAGACAAAAATTTGTCAATATATCAGAAGAAGATAAACTATTATAGATACATAGATTTGTATCTATATAGTACAGCGACCCAGATATGAAACAGTAAAGGGAACAAAACAAAAAGAAAAATGAACAGCTCGTTATCCGTTGAGTATAAAAATAAAATCAAGATGAGATAATACAGAAAAACGGGACATTGATCTAAATTCTGAAACGAAGGCTTCGACCCTCGGGTAGCTCTAGAAACGTGAGCCCTTTCTCAACTGATACATAAAAGCTTCAAGTATCCCGGATCAAGCGCAGCATCCAAAGGAGCACGAAGATCAGTCAAGATGTCCCCTCACGTGAAAAGTTCTTGATATTCTTTTTTTGGGTAGAAGATGAGAATTGTCAATGATCAGCAAAATTTTTCATAAATTGCTCTATTACCACTCCTAACAGGATACATCCCATCTGTGGAATAAAAATCATCATTTTATTTGCGTACACTTCATGCGTCGTTGCATGGACTATAAAATTGCTGCGAGTTCTATAACTCATAAATATATGTATGTGTTGTGCGTGTGTATGTGTTAGCATTGTAAAACGAATGACAAGTTCGCTAAAGATTTTTATATATTTGTAAGGAGTTAATGGCTTCCTCTTCCCAGTGACAGGATCTTCACCCACCTTGATACCTGGCATCTATTTCTATATGCTTAGTCACTCTCTAATTGGCAAAGTTTTCCATCTTTTAACCTAAAGCGTAAACTAATGATGAGAAAAAGCTGCGTTCTTTGTACGAAGCAAAAGAGGGCTGCTTTTAAGCGATGTAGTAACCAAAGGACCCAAGGATGTCGCTGGTGCGGATCAACTGAGTGATGCATTCTTTGTCATTTACGCAGTTGCCCATATTTCGTTTTGCAACTTGAAAAGAATTGAGTTGAGGTGTCCCGGATACCCTACAGGCTAACCTCTGGGTTAAAAATCGATCGCATTTCTTCAAATATTTGCTCCGTCAATAATGATCGATCTGGTATGATGTGCGAGAACGTGCATCGACATTACCACGAGACAACAGCTGCAGCACTTTCAGGAAATGTATTGCGAATCGATCCATAGTCTTAAACACATCGCGCTATATTGATTCTACTCACTTCACAATTTTCGTAGACGAAACACACCATTTCTAAATCGAACTGTCACACTTCGGATGCAAAAACTTATAGCAACGGCTGCCAACTAAAGTGTGAACAATAGTAACAATAATGCTACACCATGAATATTGTTAAAAACTCACATAGGTTTATTGAGAGAGGATCCGATTCAGTTGTATCCATATTGAAAGCATCTTATTAAATTTAATGACCATTACTTTTATCGATTTCAATGCAGCTTTTGTTGAACGATGAATACGGTGATCGGCTTCAGTGACCTATAGAAAATGGTTTAAGGTCTACGTAGCTTTGGTTGAAGGGTTTTCTGTATATAGAGATAGTTATCTACTTACGGTCTATTCGAATGTGAAAATATGTAAAATGATTTTGTGTGCGGGATTGTCAAAGTAGCATCCATTAATTTTCGATGACGAATCATTGTTGACGAAAGTACACTAGACACTGTTGCGTGTGTCGTACGGTAAGAATCTGATGGCATTTTTCGTTTGATAGAATTCTTGTGTACCGATTGTATCATTTGTAGCTCTATGCGAGTCCAACTGTGCATTATATCATATTTGATGACTGCAGAAAAATTTGTCAATGGAAAACGTAACAGGTTACACTTTACACTCAATACGAAGAAATGCTGCCAATCGAAAACTTTGACATACTGGATGTGTTCGGAAATTTACTGACAGTATTGCGAAAGTACTTACATCTCTCTCAGATACATATAAATGAATAAGGACACAGCGTTAGTCGCAGTACTGGCAGTAAATTTCCGAACATACCCACTGATGGATCATCGTGAATGCTGCCATCTATCAGTAGCAGCGGCTATTATTTCGTTGACTGGGACAAACCGTACTCGATCATTAGTGCAGTGAAACTATGGACGCCGCGATCACCCGGTGAAAAGCAGTGTATATATTAAATCGTTATATCTGCTTACCTATTACGTATTTGGAGCAGAATACGGGAATGTCTAGTTGATTTATCTTCAGTCGATGGTTGCATCTTCTTTAAACAATGAATGATAGCTTAGGAAGAAAAGTTTCGTAAGGGTATCGTATTGATCAATAATATTTGGTGTGATAAACTTTGTGGTTTACGTGTCTTATTAGTAATTTATCATTCTGATAGAGTTTGCGATTGGCAATATTTTCTTATTTTTAACTCCATACATTGCATTCGATGTCTAGATAAATGTACGAATCCTAAACGCTGAAAGGTATCTTATGGATAACAACGGTTGATAATTTAAAATTGAACGTTGTAAAATTTGTGTAGTTCTGTTGGTACGGTGTTGTTTAGTTCATGGACGCCTCTGCAGAGTGCGCTGAGTGATAGTCTCGTGAAATGGCGAGTGTGCGTTTAGTTTCAAGTGATGTGTAGTGCTTTTGTATTTATTATATAATAATAACGCGGTGAGTCTGTGATTAAATTGATAAAGTGATAGACATATCGTGTACTGTTTCTCCCTTGTGTAATACTTTTACGTTGTGACATCGTCGAACTACGAGGAGACAGATGGAAGTTCAAGATTCTTTTCCAGGGCTTCAATGGACATCGATGTGAACGTGAGTTTTTGATATTTAAATATTTTTCGAAATATTCATACATTCTATGGATATGACAAGCGAAATTAACTTTGTTATAACGATATTTGTGAAATAAATATATTTGTCGTTCATCTGCATTACTTGAATGTGTGGAGCTAGACGACACGGTAGCGTCTTTTTAAAACTTGGCGTTTTTTTTCCAACGGTCTGTGGGCCGATTTTACAAACACGGTTTATTGCTTAAACTCGATGTAACTGTCTGATTAGTCAATCAGATACTTGCACTTAGAAGATAAATTGAATTTGAACAATAAACTGTTTGTGAAATCGCTCAAACTTTGTACATTTAAAGATAAAGAAAAAAAGAAAGTGAAAATACAATAAAAGCACGATAAGTTTTCGACGATTCTATCCGGTTCACATAGCGACAGACTCGATTATCGTCAAGAATCGATGATCGAAAATCGCACCCTACAATTAGATTGAAACGAAATGCTTGTCTGGACGCCTGAAAGCTGCAGGACGTCCTGATGCCATCATTCGATATGTTGCGCAATGTTGCAACGGTAAACGAGTCCGATAGATCTTTGCAGGCTGCGCACTAGAAACCCTCCACAACTCGAAGACGACTCGGTGCATGCCGATGAGCCGACCTCTCTAATCAGGATGCAAGACTCGGCAGCAGCCTCTGGACCCAGGTTTTCCAGGAGCGTAGAATAAGGGTAGCACGACAGTGAGAGAGAGAGAGAGAGAGAGAGAGGCAAAGAGAAAAGAAAAATGTTCAGAGGGCGTGGTGTGTTAAGCCGATGAGAAGATCTAGTAAAGGCAGCAGGAGACAAGACGGGGAGCACGAAGTGTTACATTCCATCTGAGATTTTCAAATTACCGGATTATCTCGTGGAAACTAGCTGCCTCTGCAACTATCTAAGGCGCTTAACGTTCTGGGACACGATGGCGGCAGTCGAAGTGGGAGTAGAGCCGGATAGCTACGTGTTATCCCGATTTTACTTTTAGCATCCCCTCATCTCCGAGGGAAAAGGGGGTTCAGAGGGTTCAGAGGGTTGGCTGGCAATGAAAAGAAAGAAAACACAAAATGGCTGATGCTCTGTGGCTACGAGGAGTTCATGATTCTAAAAAAAAATTTTCTTTCCATTCCATTCAATCGGTAAAGAAACTTCGTATCAGCATCTTTTTTACTAACCTTATTGTTATTATTGGCGGAAGCCGCATCTAGTTAACAAGACTTCAATACGGATAAGATAGACGTGCCTTTAACTTTTCTATCTTGTAATCAAGCGAAACGCTAGGCAAGTTCTAACAGCGTCTTTCCGTAACAACGCTACCAGCGAGAGAACTTTCTTTGCAATTCCTTTTCGATTCAATGATCGTACCGCAGACTCCCTCTGTGTGATCAGCTTTCATTCACGTTACGCAACGTTCGAGGGAGATACGAATCCATGAATAGAAGAGGCACACGACCAGGAATATAGTCTTGATCGTATAGCTGCCTGGGTCTGTTATTTTCATGTGAGATACGAAATTCAAAAATGGTGGATTTTTCATGAAAAAGTAACATACGACGTGTTTGAAAATTTTTACCTGCGATTACGTGATGCGTGCAAATAACAAATTTAGAAACGTAGCAGACAGACTTGACAGATGTCCACGTGCTCGGAACCGTAGTTAAAAACTGAGTGGACATGAAACTTATATTCGTATTAAACACGCGCTCGTGCCTAATGAGAATAACGGAGAGCAGGAATGTCGAAGAATTCATTGAGTAGGAATTTTTTGAAAACCCCAAACACGTGTTGACGGTAAATTATTACTATGGACTATAAAGTAGCAAACAGTGAGATTCCATTGTATCGCAGCGAGATCGTCGTCCTATAATCCGTTACGTCAGTCATTGTATCAAACTAAGGTTCTTTTGCTACGTCGTGGAAAGCATGTTCGGTCATGCGGCACAGCCGGCACAATCGATATGTCAATCGATCCGGTAGAGGAGATCTTGTAAAACCACGAAGTTTCTACTAACTAAGATTCCCCCGGTAGTCGTATCGCGAAGTCGGCTGCTTCCTGGTGTGCGGAAGCTTTACGTAAAACTGGAGGTGCCTGTCGCAACGTGGATTTCCCTGGTATTTGTCGAGATTTCCGAACGTAGGAAATACGGAATGAAGAAGCGAAGTAGGTTAGTTCCATGGCGACGTTACGAGCTGAATTGGTTTGCTCAGTGATCATCGATGAAAATGTTCCAGCATGTCCGTCCCTGGTGGTGAAGTCGGGTAGGAGTCGCACCTCAATGATTCTCGATTGTCGCTTGTGAAACGATCGGTATTGCGTAGCTAATTGCTGTAGAAAATTGCCCATTCCCATATGATGGTGGGGGCGCTATAAAAGGCTTTAAAAGGCATTTGTCAACGAGCGATTTTAGCGATCTCCTTGGTGAATCGACGAGGAAGCTGCAAACTTGATTATGTACCGGTTACTGGGACTTATAATTTTGGCGGGTTACACCCTTGGTAACCCTGCGAATTACGATGAGTATCTTGCTGTCGAGGGTGACGTGGCATCCGTTGGTTCGCTTCGTCGCGAAGTGAGGGCACCGGCACCCATTGGCTTTGCTACCGAAGTCGAAGATTTACTATTCGCTGGTAGCTCGCCGAAGAAGTCGGAGAACACGAAGAAACACTCGAAGAATGCTTCAGGTATGCGATAAAGATCACCTTAACTTGAGCTTTTATCTCTTGGAGAAACTTTTATTTCACGGTTAATACTCTATGAAATTTGAACTAGGTAAATCCGACGAGGGTGGCTACTACAAGACTTATGGCAGCGACGCCGAGGGTGAAAAGGGATACGTCAAGCAAACTTACAGCAAGGGAGATAATGGATACAAGACACTAGACACTTTCCACAAGCAAGATGGGGATAATTATGGCTTCGAGAGGCACACGGCCTTTGGAAAAAATCAGGGTGGAGAGAACAAGGGTTCCCATGGACATAGTGGCAGCTATAAGAATCACGACAGCGATGGTGACCACGAGAGTGCTGGTAAGCTATCGATTCTTCATTGTATCTTATTATAATTATCATTGATTGTTCTCGACTTAATGATTTTAATATTATTTTTTAACAGGTACCATCGTGGATAGTCATTACGTGAGTCCTCATGGCGGGGATGCTGGTCATTACATTGGTGGAGGTGAAGGTGAACATTACACTTCTGGAGGTGAGGGTGAACATTACACTTCCGGTGGCGATGGTGGTCATCACGTATCTTCAGGCGATTCTGGCGCTGGAGAATATTCCAATGCTGGTGGTCATAACGAGCACTACTCGACCGGTGGTGGGGAGGAGGGTGCTTATGGAAGTCGTGGCTCTTATTCCAGTGACGGAGAAGGAAGCCATTATTAGTTCACCAAAGATTAGTAATATCAACTTACTACAGTGTATAGTCCTGTACATATATTTAAATTCGTCTCATCCTTGTTAACCATTAAAACTGTTAATTAAAAAGGGTAGGCTATTTTTTTTTTTTAATACTATTCACTGTATAACCACCTTCTGTATGCGTTAGTTCTGATCAAACGTAGAACAGACAAATCCTTTATCGTCACCTGACAATAGAGTCACTTTAATCCAAATGACGTATCTCCAAAGCCAGACTCTGATCGATGATCGTTCTTAATTAACCTCATTTTATATAAAGTAATATACGCATCTGCTTTTTCCCAGAGCACCTGAAGGCCCGATTCGTAAAAAGGTCAATCGCACGATTCGTTCGAATATCCTATTCACGTTTGGTAACCCCAGGACATCAATATCCGCTTCCTGACAGAAGGAGAATCTCTGAAAAATGATACTTCTGACTAGCAAACTTTAGAACACGCCAATAGCCCCATAGTGGAGCTGGTGCTAGAACACTCTGCGATATATACAGTGGAAAATATACTCGGTCATTCAGCCGAAAAGCATCACCTGAACATGGTTTTACCACAGGGACCAAATGGACGAGCTAACTTCAGGTGGTGCGTTTGAGCTGAATAATCCGGTAGAGACTGACTGTAGGAAGACCATGCGACCTCAATGGCTACGTGGAGTCGGTAGGTGGTCGACTATTAGTGGTCGCCTAAGCTGACAGAACAGGAATTTTTGTCAGAAGAAGAAAAAGTGTGCACTAGTCACGCGACGAATCATCATACCACCCTAGTTAACTTGGAGGCTTGTCTTCGTGTTGGGTTAGCAAGCTCGTCAGTGTGAAAATTCGCGTATTGCAATTATTTATAACGAGCAAAGTTTCTCGCGTTGCGTTGCAATTCGGATTGTTAATTGCACGTGATAATTGCTATAAATGATTGCGCAGCGCATGTAGTATTTTTATTTTTAACATATTTTTTTTCTCTGTTTGCACCTACCACCACTGGTGGGACGATTAAGGTTTGACAATTAGTATAAAAAATGTTTTTTCGATCGTTTCATAAGAAGTGCTAATAGCGTTTAAGTTCACTTTCTATCTTCATTCATCTTCTATTCAAGTTATGCGTGTGTATATATATATATATATATATTTTTTTTCTACATCTTTTCAACTAACGTCACGGTCTCCAAGGTCGTTCGTTTATATCGTCGTCCTAGCGTGACGTGATCGACGCGTCGCGGCGTCGCTCCGTTGCACGAGAATGATCAATCGAGCAGCGTCTGCTTTAAATTGGAAAACAATTTCATTAACAGCCACGAAAGCTCGCGGCGGATCCTATGTCGCTTGCGAGGAATCTGGCAGATATACTCAGCGGATGAGAATGTGGTGTAAGGGATGCTGGGGTTGAAGGGGTAGTTGGTAGTGCCAGTGTAAGAGGATAGGTAGGTAGATGGATACAGACGGGGGGTGAAAGAGTACGAAATGGAGTCTGAATGTGAGCCAGTTGGATGAGCGTAGGGGTTGGCAGGGCCATCAACTGATTGCGAGCCCCCTGCGAAATAGGGGTAGAAGGGGCGGCTGTAATTAAGCAAATCTGTAAAAGAGATATTCAGCTTTAATGTCATTGCTGGAAAACTGAAGCAACTTGCGATGCCTCCAAAAGGTGCTTCAAGGAGCCACTGCACGGTCGAGGGGTTGAAAAGTATCCGAGGGTGGGTAAAAACTTAATTTTCTTTTTTCCATTCACCTATCATTCATCCACCACCCTTACAGCAGTACCCTTGTATCTTCGAGTCTAATACACCGGGTGCTCATTATTCTCTTTACTAGGGGTGAAAAATTCCATATTCATTTTTTTACATTGACTCTTAGATTCCACCCTGGACTTAAGTGCGTACCACCCTGGATGACTGAAGGGTGGCTTAAGCTATTTGCCAAGGCTTGGAATTTCACGGGGTTGGAAGTACTACCTACCCCTTATCTTACCTTTAGTTTTTCCTTGGGCTTACAGAGCATTCTTCTTGGCGGTATCCGATCCTCCCCAAATCATCTAATCTCTTATCCGTCGACGAGCCACTCATCCGGATCGCCAAGTTTCTGCCAGCCCTGAGGATCACTTCCTAGTGAAAATTTTTATCTTGATTATTCAGCGTCTACACCCCTGGACCGTTGGATTGGGCGTATCCTTACCAGGGTGACACTGCCAAATAACGTCGTAAAGACTGCCGACCCATGTAGTACTACGTTTCGATTACGAATCTCGTTCCTTCGTGATAGTAGAATTTGCGAATGTTTTTTTATCCACGGAAATAAATCTATAGGATTTTTGGTCAGCATGCCAAAACGGGAAGCCGTTGAAAGCACTGGGAAGAAATATATATGTATATGTCGCTGACGTTTAAAGTCAATAAATCGTCCATCGGTTTATGACGTTATAAATGGCCTTGTTATTTCACGCCAGATATTACGTTAATACGATTAATGGTGGAATTAGACATTTTATCGATGAATGCATCGAGCACGTGGCATCGATGACAAAACGTCCATTACGTGTTTATACCTTGGTTTATCTATAGTGCATTTATCTATGGCCAAATTTTAGTTTGTTAATTAAAATAATTATGCAAACATCTGGCCGAGTACTTGGCACATCGAATGCCCCTCGATGATGGTTTATATCGACCCTTGGTGATAATCGAACGCCCGATGGTTCTGAGCTTTTGCGATTAACACGTCCGGCCGTGTTGAATCTGGTCCATAAATATCACAATGGTAGATCATATTAAAAAATGCAAATTTTGTTACATAGTTTTATTTATGATTTTTCTTATGCTTGGCAGGGGAATCAATTGTGCAATTATCAACATACCTCGTGGTGTCCGCCCAGCATTGGTGTTTTAGGTGTCGATTGCTAATTTATTTTTCATCATCACACACCTTCCCTAGGGACTCGTTAGTTTGTTTAGCCTTGAAAATGAAATTGGTAGGATTCACGTCACGTATCTCCATAGCTACGAAACGGCGTTGAAATTTATTCGAAATTCGGCCAGTGATTGCCAAGGGGGTTTTAATCGAGGAGGGTTGCAGTGGGCACAGTGGATTGCCAATTGGCACAAGAGCCAGGATTTGCATTAAGACGGGACTTGCACTCCCTGCTGCTAGCAAATGGTATATAGTACCGACCCAAGAAAGTCATCAGATCGTAAAGGATTGGTGTATTCTACTAATACGTAGTCGCTTAATGCATTACCTAACGAAGATATCCGATTCGCAAGCAGCTACTAATGTATTTGCAATTTCAACGGTAGTTCGCTGTTTGATAGGATTCGCGGTTACTGTGTGCAGTGCAAGTCGCTGTTCACTTATTATTATTAGCTAACCGACTTGCCAAAGTGGAATTCACGGTAAAATAACACTGGCCGTGTAACACGACGTGGGCCTTGGGAAAAATTTAGTTGCAATAGGTTGCAATGATGGATGATGAAAAAAAATGTGCAATAGAGTGCGATAGTGCAATCCGACGAATCGATCCGTGGAAACATTTCGACAGGTCAGTTGGCGGCCGAGTGGCGTCAGGAAAGTCAGGGACCGTTTAACCCAGTGGATGTAGATGCAATTGAAGTAAATACATTGCTTAGGCGTCGAAGGCAAAGACGGCAATTGTCTCGAGAAAGTGTGAAAGCCAGGACCCGAGAGTGTCTCTCCCGTTGAGGTCCATAGGCGTGAACGATGAAAGCGATCAGAAGTGAACAGAATGCTCGAGAATGACGTGGACGCGGCCCGGAAGTAACGGCTGTGGAATATTTAAGTGTCCCGTAGTAACGGTGAACTTATCAGTTTTCATTTAGAGGTCCAGCGAGATGGGAGGCGGCGCGAGATTTTATCTAACGCTTACTGTACTGTGCGCGGTGCTCCTTGCGACATGCTCGGCACGGGATGTGAGGAACTCGAAGAGGGAACGTCGGGATGCCGATCTGGTGGCTGCAGCTTCCGGCCACGACAAGCACGTGGAGTCTGGCGGCGGTCATCATCATCACGGAGATCATCACGAGGAACATGGTGAAAAGGATCACAAGGATCACAAGAGCGAGCATCATCATGACAAGGGTGATCATGGTGAACATAGCAAGGAGCATCATGCTGGTCATCACGAGGAGCATGGTGGTCACAAAAAGGAGCATCATGACGAGGCCAAGAAGCACGGTGAACATCATGAAGCTGAGAAGGGTCACAAGGGTGGAAAGTTTGGCGAGAAAAAGGGTCACAAGAAGGGCCACAAAACTAAGGGATACCACAACAAGTTTCACAAGGACGAGTATCACAAGGAGCATAAATTTTATGATGATTATCACAAAGGTGGTCATCATAGCAAGCATGGTGACTTCCATGGTCATCATGAGAAGAAGGAGGGCCATCACAAGAAGGGTGGTCATCATCATTCTGATCATGACGAGGAGCATCACGGCAAGAAGGGACACCACGAGAAGGGACATCATGACGAGGATCACAAAGGTCATCACGGGAAACACGGTCACGAGGAACATCATCATCATCATGATTCTTACGGGAAAAAGAGTTCCCATCACGGCGGAAAGAAACACGGCTACAGCAAGGGTCACAAGGGTTAATCTTTTTGCGGAATTAGCCGATTTAGATGTTTCCATTTTTTTACCTGTTTCCGGTGCAGCCATCTACGGAAGTGTCTTGGCAGGTGCACTTGTACAGTGGACCTTCTGTACAGTACCTTATTTCAGTACGGCTGCTCTGGGTCACGTTATGTTATGTTTCGTACAATAAAATTATTTTATTACACAACTTCCTTCCACGCTGCGCAATTCCCTGCTACATCCATCCCAAAGATATAAAAACCTACAGAAAACTTCTGCCGCGCGAATAAATAGCCTTTTCCAACTTTGCAAGGTTCGACGTGCAATCGAGCGCAAGAAAAAATTGAGTCTACTTACGTTATATAATGTATACGAAAATACATGTTTACCTGAAATCACATTAATTACGTTGGAGCTTTGATCTACGGTTTTAATCCACGAATTCGAGAGCATCATTTGTACACTTGATAATGACTTTGTAAAGTACCAAGGGAAAGATCGGTTTGATTCGTGGTTTTGTCAACGTCATTAAATTCGATGTTCGTTGCGGTTAGCATTGCAGTACGTTGCGGCTTAAACGTCGATCACTGTGCAATTTATCATTCTCTGACGAAATGTTATATCATACGTAATACAGCATTCCTGTTCAATAGATTGAACTGTTTCGTCGTACAATACAAGAGAGAAAATTCGTATAATCAATTGCGCAATTAGTTCGTGTCGTTGCGCTGTAACGTTACTTCGAGAATATTCACGCTGTTTTAAATGCACGTGCAAATCTGATGTTGGTCCATTTTGAAATTTCGCGGACGTCAAAAATATATGCTTGAATTAGCACAGCTGACGGCGTCGACTGCGACGATAAACAAAGGCGAAAAATATCATTGAATTAATCAGCAAAATGAGATACGAGAATGTTGCACGCCAGCCGCAAAATTTGTTTGGTCGTAATGCAAATCCGAGTATCGAAATGACCAATGTCCCTCGGGACGCCAGTCAAACTGAACATTATTATTTATTCACTTAATTCCTGTATATTTGCACGTGTGCCGGCACATGTGGATTTGAGTATGTCTGGGCTAGGAGTCATTAAATGGCCATTTGCGAATTTAATTAATTTATATACTAGGGTAATATTTTACAACGTTATTTTCACGTGTCTCGCGATTTCGTTTCTTCATATTGCTAATATTTTGCATGATCTAGTTGCGCGAATTATTGATTTATTGACTGTTATTTGCGATCGTGATATTCTTGTTGTTTACCTTCCATGAGAAATTCGAGTGGCTGTATGATACATGGTGGATTTGAATCGAGGAAAATATTTCGCGAATAACCTATAACCACCTGCAGTTATTTGCATTGTTAATTGCTAGGAATTTCTACGTTGAAAAATGTATAACGATTCACCCTGAATCCGCAGGGTATTTGATAGGGAGGTTGGTAATTACAAAACCAGTACGGGGATGGTTCCTTTTAAAGTGTTTCCATAACTGGGAAATGTTTCTGGATTGCGTGGAGAAAAGTAAAAATCACATATGTATATACGTATACGATGCATGATGGATGCTTCGATTTTATTGGAAATGAGATATTTTATTTCGTCATTTACATACAGACGTTAAGTTTGCGCCTTGTGTTTTTTTTTTGTTAATTTACGCATTTACAGATGAAAGTACGTAATTACGTAATTCGATTTCGTTACCTCGCTATTTGTGCTCGTGCATAGCTACAGGGCAAAAGTTCATTGTGAATTTGATCCTCGGTTATTCTGCACCAGAGCACGTGTAATTAACAAAGGGTTGAAGCAATTACGATGAACGCAAATGGGTATAGAGAAATTGAAAATTATGAAAACGAAAAAAAAAAAAAAAAAGAAACGACGCACGATGATTTAGCATTTTGATTGAAAAAAAACATTCAGAGCAGTTGTAACGACAAAGTTTCACTAAAAATTTGCGCGAAATTTGCAAGAGGACCATTTAATTCGGATCTTTTCCACGTTTTGCAATTACGCAAAAGAAACCGTCAATGATGTGAACGATGGTCTGTACCATGGAAGATTCCAAGAGACAAGTGAAGAATCTTTCGTAATGTGATGGTTGGTTAATCGCAGATAGGAAAAGAATGTTCCACATTTTCTTCTTATACGCGAAGCCTTCGCCCATCAAGTGCGACTTATTTTTAACCGTGTCTAGTTATCTAAGGAGCTCTTACGTAAACGATCCGTGCGGGCCTACCTAACCCAATTGATTGTCACCGGTAAAAAAAAAAGTTGTCCAATCTTTCGTCGCGCAAAATCGCGTGGCTGTCTGGTCCGGCCTCTTCTGTCCATTTACGTACATAGTGTCTGTGCCACATGACTGCGCATCGTGGCTTTCCTGCGAAAGGGAAAATCTATTATGACGTACGGAGATCACGAATCCCAAGCAAGTGGGAGCCGTTGGGTTTAGAAAACCTTCATATAAATAGTAACGGAGTCATTGGAAGGCCAGTCGTCTTTCGCACTCGTGGGCATTAGCATGGCTGGCCCGTCATCACGAGGATTTTACGCAGCAGCGTTTCTCCTGGTCCTCTACCTCGCCGTATCATTGGCCAGAGAGGAACTGCAGGAGAGAGAGAGACGAGATGTAGATCTTGTAGCAGCAGCAACCGGACATGATAAACACGAGGAGCACGGTGGAGGTCACAAGCATCACGCGGATCATCACGAGGAACATGGCGAGAAGGGCGAAAAGGGATACAAGAGTCATCATCATCACGATAAGGGTGACCACGGTGAACACGGCAAGGAGCATCATTCTGGTCATCACGAGGAGCATGGTGGTCACGAGAAGAAGCATCACGACGAAGCTGGGAAGCACGGGGAGCATCATGAGCACGAGAAGGGTCACAAGGGCTCGAAGTTTGGGGAGAAAAAGGGACACAAGAAGGGTCACAAGACTAGTGGATATCATCACAAGGCCCATAAGGACGAGTATCACAAGGAGCACAAGTTCTATGACGACTATCACAAGGGCGGACATCATGAGAAGCATGGCCATCATCACGGACATCATGGGAGCAAGGAAGGTCATCACAAGAAGGGTGATCATCATCATTCTGGCTATCATGACGATCATCATGGCAAGAAGGGACATCATGATAAGGGACATCATGACGAGGATCACAAGGGTCATCATGGCAAACATGGTCACGAGCATCATCATTCGCATCACGAGGAGCACGGAAAGAAGGGCGGTCACTCCGGTGGCAAAAAGCACGGCTACAGTCACGGCAAACATTAACAGCTCAAGCACATGGCCAAAGATCTTTTGTTATCTAGTGTGTAATTACTGTTAAATATTGTTGATTAATTGTTACAATAAACAGTTTATCCTTTAAATAATTAGATATTTTATTATCGTCATATCTGATCGTTGCTCATTAAAGTCTCATATGATTTTTGGGGCTTCGTATATCACGAATTGTCAATTTCCTATATCTCGTGGATAAATCCCAGTCACCGTAGCTCCGTTCGATTAATTCGCAAAATTCGTTGGACGAACTTTATGCACATACATTTTCGTTAATTTTCTAGGGATGCGCGGATTGCGAATTAAAAAACAAAGGCCTACAATTAAACGCGTAATATTTTCACCGCGTCACTTCAATCCTCGGGGATTACGGAGGCTTATAAATTCGTCGAATGCACACGGCAAATCGAGCGTCACGGTATTTGAAATTTTCAATAATTATTTTCCAATGAAGTTGCTCGATAGCGCGTGGAGAATTCCGCGTACCGGAAGTAAAGCATTAATCGGAATTTCTATGTGTATATCCAGATCGCGGTGTGGCCGCATGAATTCCGTCATAGTGAAAAGTTTTTTAAAAATATTTTAAGAGCCCACTTCAAAAGTCCACTTCCTGCGTAGCGTATAATTAATCGGTCGGCCACCTGTACCGCCGGTTGCCTATATGTACTTGGCGCGAAACTCGAGCGAGTCTCTTGATTCGAATGAATTCCCATCCTTTTGTCAATTTCAACCATCTCCATGTGCGAGCGCACGTGCGAAAAGTGCATAACACGAAAATCCATCTCGTCACTTGTGGATTTCGTTCCGGCAGTCGATGCGTTTTCGCTGACGTGGATGATCCTTGTTTTATCTGCGGCCAACGTTCACATATGTACGTTCACCGCGTACTAAAACTAGAGCTACAGCTAGAAAATTGATAAAACCGGACGCAATATCGTTTCGACTGCAATTTTATGAAACAATAGTGACGTCGAATTAAATTCTCCAATTCATTAAGGAGACTGGGGAGTGCGTTATAACCTCTGTACATTTTCAGACTATTTTCTACGGAAGTAGCATTTCGGTATTTTTGAAAATTGCCACGAATATGCCGGAACTCCAATTTGATAGTGATAAGGCATCGATGCTGAATGGTTTATGATGTTGGTGATTGGAGATTCAAGATGGCCGTCGACACTGCCCAACGGTCCTAACGATAAATTAAAACACGCACTGATGCTTCGGGTGAACGTTCGTAGTGCATCGATGATTCCGAGTCTAGTAGTGAAAGTAGATTTTCTTTTTGTCGGAACGATGACAAATACCGCTTACAGATTACGTTTTGTACTGTTGGATTATATAAAATTAGGATCTCGCGGTACGTGCGTACTTTCAAGAGTATACGGATTACAAGAATCGAGGAAAAAGTAGTCGGCTACGTTACGCCAATTCCTGCACAAGAAGGAAAGGCCGAGCGGTATTCGCATCGAGCAGTTGGCTGCCTTCAGATTGTAGACAAGTTAGGTAAAATAGTTTTTGGCTCGGAGCGGTGAAAATGATTGGCGAAAGGAAGAATTGAACGATGCACGATGTAGCGTTGTCTAAGTTCTTTTATAAATAGTCAACAATAACAATGAATTATGACTAAAACAACAAGAATAACAATAGCAACAGCTCAACGATCCGCGCACCTGTGCAAAGTGCTCGCGATACGTAAGATCGCGAATCAGCTGGTGGTATCTCTTCAGTTTAGTGACCCTTCTTGAAGGACCAATGCTTGTGATCCTCATGACCACCCTTCTTTCCGTGTTCATGATGATGATGATGATGATCATCGTGTCCACCGGAGTGCTTGTGTCCCTTGTGATCATGATGATGATGACCCTTCTCATGATGACCCTTCTTTCCATAGTGATCCTCGTGATGACCTCCGTGATGATGACCAGACTTGTGATGACCACCCTTCTTGTGACCGTGCTCGTGATGATGTCCTCCGTGATGTTCGTGATGACCATGATCGTGATGCTCGTCATGGAATTCCTTGTCCTTCTTGTACTCGTCGAGTTTCTTCACTTCGTGATGACCATGGGTGCTGTGTCCCTTGCCGTAGTGACCCTTCTCGCCGTACTTGTGACCCTTCTCGCCCTTCTCACCGTGATGGTGCTCGCCGTGATATCCGTCATGATGGTGATGGCCCTTCTTGTGTCCGCCGTGTTCGTCGTAGTGTCCATGGTGTCCCTCCTTGTCATGATGACCCTTGTGTCCCTTCTCGTGCTCGTGATGGCTCTTGTATCCCTTATCACCCTTGTGACCGTGATGGTGGTGATGATCGGAATGATGCTCGTCACCGCCACCCTTCTCGTGGTGGTGATGATGGGAAGCCGCCGTCTCCAAGTCACGACGGTTTCTCACCTCCCTCGCTGTGGCGACAGCCACAAACAGGACCAGGACTAAGAGTCCCAGCGGCATGGAACCGCGAAGGGCGACCATGATGAATATCAAACAAACGGCTGACCCGGTCCACCCAATTCAATGTTCTTCACCTCTCGTCGAAAGGTGATGTGATTGTACGTTGCCACCTGGCCGTATTATTTATATGTTTGATTTTTCGCGACCGAAAGGTGGTGGTGGAGTACGGTCAGCCAAAATGGGGGCTGCTGGGATCTCATTGTTCGTTACCTACATTCGCGGGTAGGGAGTAGAGATCTATTGGTTTCCCCGGGTGTTGCATTAGAGAGGCTGCTTTTTGTAGTCACACATCACACAGCTGGACTTTCCTATTCTGGGCTTGACTTGTGCGATCTCCTTTCCGCTCTGTACTCTGCTTTCACGGTTTCCATCGGGCGACAGTCGCGTTAAGCAAAATCGTGTTGTAATCGCACGTTTGTCGCTGGATCAATTATATAAACGTTATTGCGTCGCGTCATTGATAAGGCCTCGGCATTATCCGTCTGTTAAAAATTTGTCACACGCCGTCGCCGTATACCATGCTGTATTTATACAAAGTGGTCAATACAAAGCCTGGTCAGCTTATGGTTATTTTCATATGAGAATGTCAGGTGCGATCGGTATGCAATTACAGGGTGTCGATGATTGACAATCAATAAAAAAATTATTCTTTACTTTCTACGTATTCAAAAAATAGCGAGCTTGCGAATTTGATTTTCGCAATATTACGATTACGAATTACGAATTTCCATGAGATTGCTGACTGTTGGAATATTTTCGCGTTTCGCATCGATGCAACGTCGTTTGCTTTCAATTAGTCAGCTGTCGGTATGCCTTGTTAATAATCTATATGGCGTTTGGCAATTATCGTAGGGAACTTGAATTTTCAGTGTGAGATGCATTTTCGATTTTTGACATAGAGAAATATTTGAACGAGGGCAAAATCAATGTGGCAGCTACGGAGAATCAGCTGTCCTGTCTTGTTTGCAAAATTCATACGACGTCTATGCGCATCCCCTTCTAGAGATTGATTAGCAACAATCGAAAAGTGGAATTGCCCTCTTTTTCTAATATTTCATTACGTACTCTTATTACAGCGTGAACTTTCGAATTCTCTTGCATTGATTTGCAATCGTTTGCAAAATACGATTTGCGGTAATTTTTCACGCCGTTATAAAATTCTTCGTAGCCGTTAACACATTTCTTGGCGTAAAAAGGAAAAGTGAAATTCATTTTCTTTTTCGTTACGGATTTCAATTACTTTTGGATATTTCACAAGTTTCTCAAAAAATCATTTCGCTTACTCTTATACCCACATTACCTGTATTCTTCGTTCAATTGATAAAACACGACGCAAAGTAATTTTTGCCCAAGCGAACCGGGACTGTCAGTTATTCTCATGTACTTTTTATTTTACTGTCTTTTACGGATAAACTCGAATTTGAAATCCATAATACTTTCTTATCACACGATTCAGGAATTGCTCATTAGTTCTTCCCAGTTACGTAAACAGTCGTTACTTAATTTCATAGACTTTTTATCAGTGTATCGAAATTACGTTAAGTAATTAGGAGGCATCGCGAAATTTCGTCGAATCGTAACGCTTGGAATTTACAATAAAAATTCGAAATTCGAAAGTCTTCCTTTATCCAGCTTTACTTTTATCAATACTCCGATACTTTCGCCATTCATCGACTTACGTACTCTGTCTAAAGAGTATAGAGAATGCTAAATAATTGAATTCCTTAAATTTTATTAAACGAATAACTTTGTTATAAATATTACTTTGAATGGAGTGTCTGTACGAGGTACAGTTTTCCAATGACAATTAAAGAATTTGGAGGAAGAGGATAGTGATGTTTAAGATAACAAGATAAGACTCATGGGTTTCTTAAATATTTTCTGTCGTTTAATTAATAAAATCAACAAGGATAAATTTTCCCGAAGGTGTGATGCCTAACAATAGTCAACAGAACAATAATCAACAAATAACAACGACAGTTCTTGTACTGATTTTCAGCAGTAGTGTCATCAATGATGATGTCCATGATGACCATGATGACCATGATGGCCGCCATGTCCTCCGCCGCTGGAGAATCCGTGATGCTTGCCATGATGGTGGTGGTCTTTGTGGCCATGATCCTCATGATGATCATGATGATGTTCGTGTCCATGCTTGCCATGATGACCATGATGATCCTCATCGTGATGACCATGATCGTGATGCCCATGCTTGCCATGATGATGTTCATGGTGACCAGAATGATGATGACCACCCTTCTTGTGATGACCCTCATGGTGTCCATGATGTCCATGATGATGACCGTGCTTCTCATGGTGTCCGCCCTTATGATGGTCATCGTAGAACTTATGTTCCTTGTGGAATTCATCCTTGTGAGCCTTCTTGTGGTATCCGTGGGTCTTTTCACCCTTCTTGTGACCTTTCTCTCCGCCGAAGTGCTCACCCTTGTGACCATGTCCCTTCTCATGATGCTCACCATAATCACCATGCTCATCATGATGATGTTTCTTGTGACCACCATGCTCTTCATGATGGCCTTCGTGGTGCTCCTTGCCATGGTGACCATGGTCACCTTTGTCATGATGATGATGGTGGTGGTACCCCTTGCCTCCCTTCTCACCATGTTCATGATGATGATGCCCATGATGGTGATGACCGCCACCGTGCTCATGATGATGACCGTGATGGCCGTGATGACCATGATGACCGGAAGCGGCAACTTCCAGGTCCCTCTTGTTCCTCACATCCCTTGCGGAAGTGATGGCTACCACCGCAAAAATCACGGCCAAAGCCAGGCACGGTCCCAACGCTCTACCCCTGGACATGTTAGTGCTTTGAGAACTGAACATGCAATGGACTGACGAACCACCTTTAATCCAAAGCTTATATACTTGGAGCTGGTGGCTCCTATACGTAATCGCTTTCGTTTAGTTAAGGGGACTCATTCACAATCGGAGGTTCATATTTCGCAAACACAGATTGCATGGACCCCGTTTACTATCGTCTACTACGAGCGGGAGTGACTCCTACTGGCTCTGTTGCTGCCCGACATATTTTTCATGGAAGCGCGTGCTGCTTTTTTTTTTACAATAACTCATTTGTTAATTAGGCCTTCGTACGGGGCATGGATTTCTGTGGAAATCTCTCATTTTCTAAAATATTCCATGCACGATGGAATATTTGCATGGGTCGATACTCGCGAATACCGTGAGCAGGCTCTATATTTTTTTAACAGATATTTTGACTCAAGAATTTCGCTTCATTCTATGTTTCGAATTTCATTAAAAATATTTTTGTACATCCATTATTTTTCTACTAGTCTGAGGCACGACTGGAGTATGACTCTACGGAAGGACGTAAAGGTTCAAAGGTTGCCCTTGCCGGAAGATAAAAATTCGTTGGATGCTCCGCAACGATGGGATGATCGGTGAATATCTCCTGTAACATCAAAGGAATAAAGGGAACGCAATCACATGGCGACGTTGACTGATTAGTTTAATGTCGTCGCGACGTCATCGCCAATTTCAGAAGGCGTCAAAGGGGGACTTCGAGTCACGCTAGCTAGGAGGAGTTTGAGCAAGCAAGCAAACATGATTTCAAACGGTTACATAATGGGCTTGGTTAGCAACTTAGCTCCAGCAGAAACCTCCATGACAATTTAAACAGGTTAAGGAGACGTCGCTTTCGCAACGGATTAATCAGCCAAGGAAAGAACCATTGCTTCCCTAATATCGCCGATTATAGGTACGTCCGTTCAGATATATAATCCGAGCGTAGCGGCCAGATTTACCATACTAGAAACAGCAGCGAAATCAACAACTTCATTGTTACGGGAGTAAAACAAGAATGAGGTGCTACCTGGCGCTGTGCCTCGCGGCTGTCTACTTCCTGGTGAGCCATGTAGCGGAGGCACGTGAGATTTCCAGGAGCAAACGGGACCTGGAAGCGGCGGCGTCAGGTCACCACTTCGAGAAGGGAGGTGGCTCGGAGCATCACTCCGGCCATCATCATCATCACGGCGAGAAGGGTGATAAGGGATACAAGAGTCATCACGAGCACGAGAAGGGACACAAAGGTCATCACGATCACGAAGGACACCACGGACACTACAAGGAGCATGGTGGTCACAAAAAGGGCCATCATCACGACGATGGATACCACAGTGAACATCACAAGGGCGAGAAGGGCGAGAAGGGTCACAAGTACGGTGAGAAGGGACACTTCGCCAAGGGGCACAGTACCAAGGGTCATCACGAGGTTCACAAGCTAGATGAGTTCAAGAAAGATAAGGAATTCTATGATGAGCATCACGATCATGGCCATCATGAGCATCACGGAGGACATCATCACGAGCACGAACACGAGAAGGGAGGACATCACAAATCTGGACATCACAAGTCTGGCCATCACGAGGGTCATCACGGAAAGAAGGGTCACCACGAGAAAGGTCATCACCATCATTCTCACAAAGGACACAAAAAGGCTGAGGGACACGACGACCATCACCACCATCATTCCGGTCATGGGAAGAAGGGTGGTCACGAGGAACACAAGGAATGGGCCTTCAAGAAGGGACACTGATCTATCGATTGTTTTATCTTATCCTTATCACGTTAATTGTTATGTTTGGTTATCCGCATCATATTATATTTATTTTCCAACTGAAATAAACATTTTAGTATCATTCTCTACCGAAATCCAGTGTTCAACGTCATAACAATACTTTCTCACATCAATCGTTATTAACCTTAAACGCGATAATTCGCGTTCACCAGTCTCCTGCTACGTTCACGGTATAAACGATAAATTCAAGTTGTATAAAATCGCATGAAAAATAATTTTGCAAAAATTGCTCCATCCTAGTCCCATCCAGCTACGTCACTCACCAGCGCATTTTCGCCAGTAATAGCTTTGACGTGCGTCATAACAATTCACGTGCGAATGATACGTCCGTTTCGACACGTGCATCAAGTCCGAAGTGTTTCTATCAAAATGAAAATTTACACGTCTCCCGGTATATGCACAACCTAAATTCGTGTACCGTACACGGAAAAAGTCGGACCTTTTTTTGTTACCAATGGTGCTTATGGTTAACGAGAGCTTTCATCGCGCGATCAAATATACATGTCGCCTATGAAAAACTTTTTTATCATCCTATCATTTTTGTACTGGATCAACGTCTCGAGGCTTACTTCAGGTCGCTGGGAAATTCTTATGCCTTCGTACCGCCGCGTTCCTTTACGAGGGCTGAGCTTGCACGCGTATCAAAACCCATAGTAAAGCCATTACGCTTGCAGGCGATCGTTGTGCAAAATCATAAAGAAAGTTAAATCTCAAAATAACTGATCCTTACGCTATAATTGGGCGAAGCTATTCACGTTAATTTTTTGACAATGCAATTTCTATTATCCGCTTCGATGACTCGAAGTGGGTGAGAAAAAGTTTTTGTCTTTTTCGTCGACTTTTTCTTTTGCCTCTCTTTTTTTTTGGTTGCTCATAAAGATACGATCGATCGACTCCTATTGCAATACAGAACAATGACACAGCAACGGTAGACAGTCGTTTTTGAAAAATTCGCCAAGACAATTTTCGCATTAGTGACAACAAAATTAATTGTCCTTTATTTGCCGGATGATTGGATAACATCAAAATGCTCAATAGTGACAGAATTTAATGCAAATTGGTAAACGTTACAAATATTGTAATACCGTCTAGATTGAATATGAGAATCATGAGGATAATTCGTTTTCGCTTCTCTTACCGTTGACTAGAGCAGCCAGACCTAAAAATTTTCGACTTTCGTATACCGGCCGTGAGTGCGAGAGAGAGAGTCTTATGGGCGTTCGCGTGCGTACGAGAAGGACAGACATATCGAAAATCAAAATTATGGGTGATACCCTTCGCCTAATTTTTCACTCACCGTAACGCGTGTCCCAACGTGAAATTTATTCGTCGTCTATTTCTCACGATAAATTCGTCAATTCAAATAAGTAAAAGGAGTAGACAAGAAATACGACCTCTGCTACCGTAAAAATACCTAGTGCAATCGCGCGACAATTTAGCAAGAATATTCGTTTGATTTCACGCAGCCGTTAAGTGGCTTTCGCATGAATTACGTGTATCCAGCGTCAATAGCGGCAACGCGCTGTAGGATATCGATTGAAACAAAAAATAAGGTCACTTTTCATCATACCACCTCCTACCCCGGACACACTGTCGGCCTGTGACGAAAAAGATTTTCCGATCAATTGACTCGCTGTAAATTACGCAAGAGGAACAGGGTGCAACGTCATTCAGAAAGTTCGAGACGTTGACTTTTCTTTGAGCCACGAGGAAGAGAGGAGCTCCAGTCGCTGGCACAGCTGTTAAAACCCACTAAGAAATAACGTAAAATATGTAAGACATCCTTCGGCGAGTTCATCGAAGTCATTTAACCGTAATTGTCACAAGTCCAACGGCCACTTTCGTATCGTCGGTAAAACAGTACTTGGCTCATATTTTATTTGTAAAAGTCATCGTCTGGAAGGGGATAAATATCGACGGGTCGAAAGGATGTCTTATACGTCTCTTACGTAATCATGTCAAATTGGATTTTCCGAGCAAGACCATCGCGCGATCGGTACCCATTGTTCACCGTATGCAAGTCAAGTCGATGACCACAGATGTGGTGCTGGGAAAGTTGGTTGTCGCGTTCACTAAGCGTATCGAATTGACGTCGTAACAGCATCGTCGTATCCGAACGTTGTTCCCGAGCCGTTCCCCAACGTAAGATGCCATTGTACTTGGTTACGTGGTCGTCCGCTCTATATTATCCAATATGTATCCGCGGATAAAAAGACAGCTGGTACTTGTTTATCACCGGAATTCATTGGATTAAACGGTACGTAGATCGTAGGGGCGTATATAAATATCTAGAGGTGAGCTCCTCGCTCTTTAGTATTAGTTAGTGGTCCGTAAACAACAGTTGGTTGAAAGAAATTTTAGTCACCCCTTTTTCTCCACCCCATAATCGTGTGTCACATATCACGTGCATATGATAGACGAGAGCGTAAGGTAAAAAGATGGACATGAGGTGTTTGGTTGGAGGTGTCTGCTTCGTGGCATACGTGATAAATCTCGCGATCGCTGATCCGCTCGTTAAGGAAGAGGAAAAGATCTATGAGAAATCATTGGCTGATCATCAGGCGCAAACTACCGGTTACTCGTATAGTCACGAGATCAAGAGCCAGGAACCGGATGGATACGAGAACCAGGTGGATCGTCCGCATCCTGGAGAACAGGGAGGACTTGGAACTGATGTCATCAAAGGACTGGGTCAAGTTGGGACTTATAGTAACGATGACGGTGCACGTGTCAATGATGGGATTGCTGGGTACAGTGTAGGGCAGGGTTATGGTTTTTCTGTATCTCACGGTGGTAATGGCCACAATGATCTTAACGGTCATCAGTATGCTGATCATCCATTACCAAAGGATACCGTTAAGCATTACACGGCTATCGATAATAAACCGAATCTGTATGCTGGATATTATGGATTGAAGGATGACGTCGCCGTTACCGATCTTGCGAAATATCAGTCGGCTGGTCCTGGCAGGGCTGATGGAGCGTCAGCTTTGAATGATCGTTATGCTCCTGATCACAAAGACACGGCGAATGTTGAAGCGACTTTTGCTGATATTCCACCTGGACACTTTGCTCGATATGCCATATCCGATGATCATGCAGATGCTGTACCGGTACTTGGTGGTCATATTGAATCTAGTATTGTGAACGTCCAACCTGCACTTGGACATTATTCTTCACTGCCAGAAGCTGGCTTGAATATAAAGGCGGATTATATTGGAAAACTGAACGAAGCTTACACCGTGGGAAAGGATGGAGAAATCAGTGGGAATGGTGGTACCAATATAGCCTATGCTGCACCAGGGACTATTGGCGACTATAAGCTGGGTGGTATTGAACATGGAGGTCCATTGGAATTGAGCGATTTGCTCAAGAGTATTGATCTTGGAAAATTGGGAAAATCGTTCGCGGTTGATATTGAGTCACATAAAAGTCCAACCGTGTCGAAGGTCACTTCGCTGGATGCTATTGAAACTTTCAAAACGCCGTTGTTGAATAATCTTGAGAAACCATTGGCGCCTGTGACGTTCAATATTAAAGTTCCTAATGCGCCATTGCTTGCTAGCTTTATTTTGCCAAAGATTCCTGCGGTTGGAAGTGTTGAAAAACACAAGGCGCCATTGTTGATACACGTTCCCTCGCCAGATGTCTCTACTGGTCCTGCTCACTATGACGTCAGTGAGAAACAAGAACCGGAAGCTAGTTACGAACGCTACCAAACGGAACCTGCGGCACAGGAAGAGACTGCCGATGACGGTAGCCATGAAAATTTGGAAGCACCCGAGGAAGGGGACTATCAAGTGGAACATATTAGTTATAGTATTGGTGACGATGGTCAGAATGAACAATACAGTGATGGTAGTCATGGCGATGACGGAGGTTATGGACATGATAAAGATTTTGGTAGTTACGTTGGTGAATTTCTTAAAGACTATGGGGATCACAACGGATACGATTCTACCGGCCATGGTGATTATGACTTTGTAGGTTATGGTGATGACGGTGGTCATCCCGGACATCATAGTGATTATGGCCACTATTTTGGACATTCTGGTGGACATGGGAACAGTGGCAATGGTGGTCATGCTGGTCATGATGATCATGGTCATCATCACAGTCATGGTGATCACGGTGATCACGGTGATCACGGTGATCATCATTACGGGAAAGGAAATGCTCATCACGATGATGATTATTACGGTCACGGATCTAAGGGTGATAAGGGACATCGCAATCATCATTTCTTTGACAAGGATGATCATGGTCACCATGATAGGGATTATTACAGGAACTTCTTCAAGGAACACGGTGGACACGACAAGAGTCATCTGGATGAAGCTTCCCTGCATGGTCATCATCACGAGTGGGGAAAGGGCGAGAAGGGTAGTCACTTCGGTGGGAAAAAGGGTCACAAAAAGGGAACCACGTCGAGTGGTTATCACAACGTTGAAAAGAAAGACGAATACACAAAGGAACACACATTTTACGACAATGCCCATCGTGGAGGACATTATACCAAGGATGGTGACCATGATACGCACTTTCATGAAAGTGATGGTCATCACAAGGAGGGTAGCAATCACGATTCCAGTTACGAGGATGATCACTTTGGCAAGAGAGATCATACGGATAAGGGACATGGTATCAGTGATGACGTTGGTCACGATCGTCAGGAGGGTCATCATTCTCATCATGACCAACATACGGAATACGGTGATAAGGCTGCCACGAATCATGGAACGCATCATACCTTCTCGGGCGGTGATCACGATGATCACAGTGAGCATCAATAGAATTAACAAGAAATGCCTAAGCTAATCTAACCTAACCTTTTTCTATGAGACGTTTTATAATTGTTTTACTTTTTTTTATGGAATTCGTAAATAAATGAAAATATCCCCAAAGAGTCTAATCAATTACTTGTCCAGCGATTGATCCGTAAAATAATTTTATTTCATTAACTGAAGATTACTTCTAGACAGGACAGGAAACACGGCGAGTAACAAATAACAGACAATTAAAAAATCAATAAATCTTCTTTTCGTAAGAACCAGCCGAGACACCCTCTTCTTTACCAGCCTTGTGATCGTCCTTTTTCGCGTATTCGATTTCATTGCCATAATGCTCCTTCTCTCCCTCTTCCCGGTCGTGTCCCTGTACGGTGCCATATTGATGTCCATTAGTAAAACCACCCTTCTTGGCGTGCTCGTCTTCCTGATAAGCAGCATCCAGCTTCTCAGCCTTCTCGTGGGCGCCCTTTTTAGCGGAATGATGAACATTTTCAGAGCCATACTTTTCCTCTTGACCGCTGTTGTGCT
Organism: Syrista parreyssii; assembly: GCA_030142615.1. Classification (NCBI taxonomy): domain Eukaryota; kingdom Metazoa; phylum Arthropoda; class Insecta; order Hymenoptera; family Cephidae; genus Syrista; species Syrista parreyssii. Next base: position 163,984 of record JARQTG010000081.1, read on the forward strand.
CGTCGTCGTAGAACGAGGTGTCCTTTTTGTATTCGTCCTTGCGATAGACGTTGTGAAAACCAGTGGTCTTGGATCCCTTTTTGTGACCTTCGCTCTTGTGAAATTTCTCCCCTTTCTCACCCTTGGTACCAGCTTCGCTCGCAGCGTATTTCTTGGCCTCCTCCTCTTCGCCCTTCTTAGCACCACCTGACTCGCTGTAATGTCCGTCGTCTTGAGCCTTGGCCACGGCACCCTTTGTACCCTTGTCAAAACCCTCAGCTGCCTTGTAACCTTTCTCGCCCTTTTCACCCTCAGCCGCTTCTTGAACAGCCTTGAAGTCTGCGCCACCACCTTTCTTGAAGGATGATTCACTAGCGACTCCACCACCTCCTCCTAGACCCACTCCCCCAAGACCGACCGTCGCTGGTATGAATTGTCCATGTTGAAGACCAACCCCGTTGATGCCGCCGTACCCCAGAGAACCAGTCTGCGTTATGCCGCCCCCCAAATTCGAAATCCCTAGACCCGAACCTGCCCCCAAACCCGCTCCTAGACCAGTTCCTAGTCCAGATAGGCCAATCCCGTTTTTTGAAATTCCATAACCGATGCCTCCTCCTAGACCACCACCTCCAATGTTTCCACCTACGTAACCTAGACCACCTCCTCCACCTAGACTTATACCCTCATCGCCGATTGTTTCGTATCCACCGATGTTGTTGTAATTGCCCAATCCAATCCCACCCCCAAGACCACCACCAACGCCACCTCCAATTCCACCGCCTGAAGACAAAAAAGAATTGTTTCGAAAAAATATAAATTATAAATACACAGAATGCATCAGGCCAAGTTCTCACCAGTGCTACCAATGCTGTACTTGGTAGGAAAATTAAATCCAGAACCTCCAGATAACTGATTCGAGCCGCCTAATAAGAACAATTTACCACCTCAGTATCTCATCCGAATAAAAACAATTTGTTAAAAAATAAAATGACAAAACCTACCAGATAATCCAGATCTAAGTCCTCCAAAGCCACCATAGGATCCAAGTCCTGCGCCTCTGTTAAATATGTATCCACTGGCCGATGCCTCCATATCCTGAGAAGCAACATTGGAAACGTACGAGTTTGCACTGGAATCTTGAACCCTGTTATCATGTCCCAGAACGAGATGAACCAGGCACACCGTCATCACACACGTAAACTGCATTTTCTCTTGATCCAAGAAAAATCCAACAAACTACTTCAAAAATCGCAAAATATTTTTTACACACTGTATACTTGTAAATCAAGATCCCGGGGGAGATGCGAATGAGTCAAATTATCAGAGTTCGAACCTTATATACGAAAATTCTTTGGCAACATACATGACGCAGGCAATGATTGCTACATCATTCAAGTATATAATATGGATCGCTGGTTAATCATCTAATTACTAATTAGTGCCTGGTTCCTTGTGTGCAAACGTCTGATACATCCGTTCTGAATGAAAGAGAAGTTGCACATCCAATATCGACACCATAGTCGTTGTAAACCAGCCCGAATGACCTGACCCAAAAATCATCACATTTCTTCATCAGTTATTCAGGTTAACAGCGAGTGATTCCGTGATGATTTCGTTAACGGAGAATTCCTTCTTTACCCATTGCTTTGGCAGTTGCATGACTCGAGGAAACACATGTTACGCCTATAATATCCACGAAGGACATGATAAAGAATGTCGGTTAGAAAGCCGATCGGTTTGCCTCATTAAAGTTTCTAACGTCAAGACGTAAAGATGGCTTTGATTGATTTTTAAAAACTTTATCAATTTTTATTGTAACAAGAAATTTTTTAATTTGCCCCCTCGCAAGCTCTCGCAGAGTCAATGCTGATCGATGAGTATTGTTTCACGGGCTAATCGATATCAATACGGTGCTATTAGTGTTTCTTACTTTTCTTGCTTTTATGGCCAAAGTAAACCGTTCGATAATGGCATTGCTTTTTGTCGGGAAGGAATATTAATAAAAAAGCAAAAAATAACCTGTGAGAGTATTACACGTCACAAAGAAACGGTACTTGTTACAATCAAGTTTCTTTGCAAAAGGATCAAGTCAGGTGATTGAACCGAGGGTAAGTTTTTTTCTCTTCTAAATATATTGCTTTACACAATTGGATATTGCCCTGACCCAATTACACCTGGAATATTCGATCGATCGCGAAATTGAAACATTCTAAAAGAAAATGTCTGCCCGTCACGGGCAGAACACAGTGAACTCAGGTAAAAGGAACGAGTCGTGCGATTATATTTCTTTTTTTGCGATTTATTACTTTATAGTAAATTTTAACTGTATATACAAAAACAACAGGGATAACTCGAGTTGGCGTTGCTGCAAGTCTGGCGGATGTGACGTAATCAGTGATGGTGACCGTGACCTTTGCTGTACCCATGTTCTTTGCCCTCGTTGCTTTCACCCTTTGAAGCATAATCAGCCTGTTGCTCGTGATACGATTCTTCACCCTCTTCCCCCTTGTGGCCTTCCTTGGCACTGTGATCATGTCCCTTCTCGAAGTGGCCCTCTTTGCCCTCCTCGGCTTGATCATATGCAGAATCGAGATGACCACCTTCTTTGCGACCGCCCTCGGCAGCAGCATGTTGCTCGTCAAAGGCGGCATGTTTGTCGTAATGTCCACCCTTGTGATCTTCGTCATAGAAATCAGTATCCTTCTTGTATTCATCCTTGTGATAGACGTTGTGGAATCCAGTAGTTTTGTGACCCTTTTTGTGATGGGATTGTTGACCGTGACTTTCACCCTTCTCACCCCTTTCCGCTTCGTTGTGATGACCGTAATGACCTGCGGCTTCGCTATGAGCTTTCTTGTGACCTCCCTCTTCACCGTACTGACCTGTGAAACATTTCACAATGATGATTCATCTCATTGTTACACATCTTGATTCATCACTTACCTTTGTGATGTTGACTGTCGTTCTCGCGCTTTTCACCCTTATCGAACTGATGATGATTCTTGTAATCCTTCTCGCCCTTCTCCCCATGTTCGGCATGCGCCGCAGCTGCATATTTCTTGCCGGCGCCATGTTGGTACGCATCTAAAGCTGCCTTGTAAGGTCCACCAAGTTCGGACACGACCTTGGTAGGCAGCTCCACTTCTAGGCCAATGATCTTCTTCGGCTTGTCAAATCCTTGAAAACCATAGTTCTTCGTCGGTACCTCAAAGTCACCATGAGCCACTTGATGATGACCATCCCCATGTTCGTATCCGTCATCAGAATCGTCATCCTCTTCATCCTCATCATCATCATCATCCTCATCGTGATACTTTTCACTGGCACCCTCGACCTGGTACGGCACTTCATCAGCGTTGACGGTCACATAATAAGGTGCAAGAGCTTCGTGCTTCTTCGGCACAAGTGGCACAACGTATCCGGACTGAACTGGCGCATAGCCATCATGATTCACGTACGAAACATGATTAGGCTCTTCCTTGACATAGGCAACCGGTTCTTGCTTGACGTAGACAACAGTTGGTTCGTAGTGAACTGCTTCGTTAGTCCCGTAGGGTGCAGGCGCAGGTGCAGCAGCCACGTACGATATCGGTGCCGGTGCATCGTAATAATGCCCGCTACCATGATCGTTATACTGAACATAAGAAACCGGAAGTCCATGTTGACGATCGTAAGAATATCCGGTCGCCGAAGTTTCCAAATCAGACATCTTCATCTTGGACACTGTCATCCTCTCGATTTGAGCCGGCAGCGAATTGGCTCCCGCTATCAGCATGCACACCGTCACAATAAACACCCTCATTATTATCGATTGACTCTTGCTCGAATACCGTTTCTCCTTATTATTGGATAAATGCACTTTTATTCCCAGCTGAGGTCCGAGAACCGAGAACCGTATGACTTGATGGGGCTGGCTGCTGTCTTTATATATGCCGTCGTGCCACTGGGGACCGTGAATATGTTATCATTGTTCATAGCGTAATTCCAGGGCCGCTAATAATTCAAGTACAACACGTTATTGACAGTGTCCTGTCTGGCATTCATGGAATCGAACGTTTTGCGTAATTTAGTGGACCGCAAAGTACCTCAGCGGTCTCGCCGGGGCTGAATCCGTGGCTCCGGATAACGCAAGAGACTTTAGTATTAGTCACGGTCATTCGCCGTACAGCGGAACCAATTATCCAGGATCTAATAAAGGCTCGGACACGTTTTCGCCGTTTAAACGTGTCCTTTGCTTAGCTCTATATATAAGGTATACAAAATCATTGATCGTGTGTACATGGGGGATACACGTATGCGTTGTAAGGCGTTAGAGATGCAGTTGCAATATGGCAATTGCATCCGGTAAAGATTTCTAGCGTTACTTGTCTCGCTATTAAGATGGCGCTTTGCATGACTGATTCGGCGAGCATTTGATCAGGCTTGCACCACTGGTCAGTGCTAGCGTAAACGTGTATAACCTTGAGTGCGCAATAACGAACTGCTACGTGAAATCGTGCTGTTTGTTGAAATAGCTGAAAGACTGTCCTTCCAGATGCATTCCAGAGTTGGTCCAGCTGGCCAATGGGATGTCGGGATCCGGCGATTACCGTAAGATATAAAGGAGACGGATTAGGTTGGGGGGTTACAGTTTATATTGGCGCGTTTTGCCGAGAGCGTATTTACACGCACGTATATTGTGATCAGGTGTGAAAGCGCGATAAAGTAATACCTGACTGTAGTACAGATATTAGATACGGGCATTAAGATTGCAGCATCGAAGATGTGGAGGGGCTGGATAGTAGCATGTCTGATAGGCTGCTCCTGGGCCCACCCGACCAAACAGGAAATGGGCAAGATGTACGTGTCGCAGACAAAGCAGTCGGATCTGGAGTCATCAGCCAGTGGGTACGTGTTCAAGAATGTACCAGCTGAGAAGTACGCGAAGATCATCGAGGAGAGTTTGGAGGGTCTGGAAGACTTTGGGGATGCACCTGCTTCGGTCGCACCTGCATCGGCAGCAGCTAAGTCAAAGGCTGACGATACCGAGTTCCTTCCGCTGCCACTTGGTGCGGATCCCGAGGCAGAGATGTTACCTGTGCACTATACGGGTCTGAAGCCACCCGGTGTGGATCACATGGAACTCTCCTTTTTGGAACCGATCATCCTTAGCTCCAACCGGAAGAGCAGCCTCATAGAAGGCTCCGCGGAGGCTGATGCTGCCCCGACAACCCCGGTCAAGGCTGTCGACTATGTGGACGGTGCAGGCAAGCAATTCGCAGCCGCACAACATTCTGCCAAGGGTGCCCAGGGCGAAAAGGGTTACAAGAAGGCTGAGGTCTTCGACGAGGGCAAGAAGGGCGAGAGTGCCAAGGAGAATCACAAGGGCGAGTATGCTGAGGCTGCTGGCCAGAGGAAGGCGCACTCTGGCAGAGAGAATCATTACAAGGGTCACAAGGACGCAGCTGCGGGTGAAAAGGGGGCTAGTTTTGAAATCGAGGGTAGCCATGCCAAGGGTCGTAATAATAAGGGCTTTCACAATGTCTATCACAAGGATGAATATAAGAAGGACTCTGACTTTTATGACAGCGATCAGAAGGGTGGTCACTTCAAGAAACATGGCCGCTATGGGGAGAAACACGCCGTGGTCGAGGGTGCCTATGACAAGGGTGGTAGCAGTGACTCTGGCTTTGCTCAGGCCGAGGCTGCCAAGGAGGGTAAGGTGGAGAAGGGTCGTTCCCAGGAGGAAGCTCAAGGTCATGCAGCTAAGGAAGGCTACGGGGGCTTCTTCGGTAACTTTGAGGAATTCGCCAAGAAGAGTGGCGCTGCTGAAGGTAAAAAGTATGGATTCAGCAGCGGCGAATCCGGCAAGGCTCGTTAGTCTCATCGGCCGGATATCCTGAGATATTATTAATTCTAGTTAATGTACAGTAGATATAGAGCTTACTTATTAAGCTAGGTCATCTTCCTTTCTTTCGCCCTTTTTTACGTGATTATATTTTTATTTATTTACACACACGCGTTTGTGAGTTACCATTAATCTCGCTATTTATTCTCAAAGACATACTAATCCTCAAAGTTGTAGCTTAAGTACAGTTTGTAATTTTCCTACGTAATTCGTATTGCTCATTTTGTTTCTTTGCTAAATTCCATACAATTTTTTTTCTATGCCTGTACAAAAAAGTTTTTCTCGTTGGATTTAAATGAGAAAGGATAATCCACTGTTCGTTGTATTTTTATTGTCCCACCCTCTGTGTACTACGTCCTTTAAAATCACGTGGTGTATAATGCAATAATATCACGTACACATAGAAGTGAAAGTAGCAGCAACTAAGCATAAAGTCAATGAAACATAGTCGAGTGATTGATTTCCATTAAAAAGAAAAGACAAACAATTCTTACGTAATTTAACAGTAAAAGACCAAATTCAATGCATACAAAGAACGTATAGCCATTATCCACAGCACAGAAGAACGTGCTCGAGAAAGACAGAAGAAAATGATTAATAAAAATAAAAGAGAATCAATAATCAATAAATCGTGTCAGTCGATTACATCGATAGGTATACAATAGCTGCATTCCTTTTGAAGATAAAAAAAATAATCGTGGAACCGTTACGTCACACCGGGTGTTTTAATAATCCAAGGGGGTTGGAAGCCTCACCCCCTCCTCATCCAGTCCTGATTAATGGATATTAATAACGTTCGCATTCCTAGCTCGGGATAGAATTGCAGTCTGGCCCCAAACAAGAGCAAAAGGTCAGTTGCAATTGTTGCAACGTCCAACTGCATAGGGATGCATCAGTCGTCGTTAAGGATTGCAGGTCGACTGCACAGTGTTCCAGTGGCTTCTGGGTAAACAGAGCAACGAGTAACCGCAGAAAAGAATTTTCTTCCTCCATAGAGCACAGCGAGTACCTGGCTCTGTGCATTCATCAACAATAAGCCGCAGCATGCGGGGATGCAATGGGGCGAAGGGAATGAGGAGCATGGAAAAGGGCGTAGGTTGTAGGTTGTAGGTTGTAGGTTGTAGGTAGGTGGTCGTATAGGTATAAGGGTGGGAAGGATGTGCGGGAGTAGTTGGTACGCGTCGCGAATACATAAATCAGCCAGTCTGCAGGCTGCCACCCATATCACTTCACACAACGGCTATGAATGAATGGAGGTGTTGAGTTATCGTCTGGTCGCCTTCCAGGGTGGCTGTGTGGACCAGCCTAAGCCTTATTTGGGGAGGATGCCGACTACACACCCCCGGGTTAAAATCAGACGCGCATAGCCCCAACCTCCGGCCGCAAAACCGTAGTCATAAATTCTTCGACATTCAGGGAGCGTTTGGCACCGTTAAAAGAATGATGAAGAGAACTCTGTAAATCGGAAACCGGAAATGGCTTCGATCACGATAAAAAGGACTATTGCTCTCGCGCAGTCTTCCGGATCGATGGAATTTAGTCGCGCATAGGAAATAACCCAGAAAGTGACAAGTGACGTTCGTTCTGTCAAATATAAAATTTTAACCTCTCTTAACGCCGGATCACGATGCCTCTCAAAATTAATGGTTATACTTTTATGGTCTCTCGTAACACTGCATAATGGCTGTGATGCTGCGGAGATTAATTACCGTACCCATTAAATTTCATTATTCACCGACGAACGTTCACGTTCACGATTCACGTTCTTACCCGTCGCATCTACGTGCATTCGAACGAAATTTCGCTGCGAAATGTCCAGTAAGTCAATTTCGTATGGAATTCAAGATATCATTTTTTACAATTTGTGCATTCTAATTCTATTAATTATCTCCGAGGATCCTCCTACCTTCGCAACGAGTCTCGCCATGCCCAAGGACTATGACAACGTAATGAATCTCATGTGCGAAACTTACTTCAAATACGAGCCCAGCATAGTCAACATAGGGCTGTCAGGTCGTGCACCTGCATCCCTGATGCACTTTGTGCAGGAGCACTTGCGTGAGGGAATGACGCTGGTAGCAAGAAGGCAGGACAACTGCATAATAGGAGCTGCGATAAACGTGGGTTCTTGTCCCTGGGATCCCGAACGTGCCATTCATTTTGCAAACTGTTGCGAATGTGGTCCAGCCAAGGATCTGATAAAGTTCTACGCGTACGTCACGATGCAGCCACGTCTCTGGGAGCGATTTTGCGTCCTGAAAATATTCGAATGCTGTTACGTAACGGTGCATCCTGATTACCAAGGTCAGGGACTGGGCAGGAGGCTGATAGAGGAGAGTTGGTTCCTAGCAAGAGATTGCGGCTACAGCCTCTTCCGTATCGACTGCACCAGCCGGTATGTCAATCGCATAAGGAATGCATCGTAAGTGCATCTGTCATAATGATAATAATTCGTTCCTCTACCAGCTACACTGCCAAAATTGCCGAAAGCTTTGGCTGGGAGTGCATCTACAAATTGCCTTACAGAAGGTACATCGAGTCCGACGAGTTGGTATTTAAGTACGTGCAAAATCCACACACGGAGGTGCAAGTCTTTATCGACAGAATTAAATTCTGCAAGGACCATTGTCAGCCGTACAAGAAGAAGTGCAAGAGAACTTCCGCGCCATCTCTGAAGAAGAAGCGTTAGTTTTTCGGGGGGGACACGTACCGCGTATTACGTAATAGTCTAATAACTAGATTACCCCTGTCAGCCGGCTAATCTGTTTAATTAACAACACAATTCGCGCCTTAGCGTACTTTCCAGGCGCAAGTAGTACTGCGAAAAACGGGTAACAACTTTGGAGCGCTTTACGAGGAAACTGTAACCAATTCGTTTAATTAGCAAGAGAAATGTTGCTTTTACCCGATGCATTTTTCTTCGCTCAAGAAACAATTGTCATCTGTTCTCCTTTTACTTTATTCTTGTACAACTGTCAAACTTTGGTGTCATATTAAAAATTCAACCCCTTGGATCTGCTTCTTGGATGCGACCGAACGCCTCGTGATCCTACGTATCTCCTGGACTCTGTTCAAGTTAAGGAACGGAAAGAGAGAGAAAAAAAAATGTAAAGTTCAACTTAATGGTCGACAAGTTTTTGACAAATGGACAAAGGTAGTCTGCCTTTTCTTGCGCGCCAGTATCCATTACTGCCGGTGGCAGCAGTAGCACCAAGCAGAGCTATTGGTACCACTGCTACCACTACGGCAACGGCATCTGTAACTCTTGCGCAATGCTCTACGACTCGTCGGAGTAATTAAAGTTTACAACATCTCGGCTTACTTCAATCTCTGCTAGCAATTACGACCCCCAGCTGTTGACGCAGGAACTGAACCTACTATCATTCTGGTCCAGGGTTATTTTGATGTAGGACAAAAATTGTGACATTTTTGACATCTCGATTGCCTGTTATACGTTTCACAAAATTATTAGCATTATACAACTATCGTTATCAGTCGTAATTCACCGTGTTCGATTCGCAGAGTCACGGGAATATTGTCGGAGTTATTATCAGACCGGAATTACAGTCGGAAACTTCTGAAACGAGTTAAACCAGGAATTCGAGGGTATTAAGTCGATTTTCATCTAACTGCAAAATCCATTTTAGTTGTTATTACAATGCGTTACAGCCAATTGCAAATATACATAGAATATCCTTACTACGTACCATTGTCAATATTACCACAGTAAATCCTCGCCGCACAAGCTTTTTCTATCTCTCAGACGAGCAGTGCGCGAAGTGGAAAGTTAATTGTGATAATTTTCATCGACTGTAACGATCTTGCAAAATTTATTCTAATACCTAACACGGGGCGCTCCGTGGAGAATCGTAGTACGGCGGTATCTCGTTTCCTGGAATTTCCCTAATATGGAGCATTGTTCCCCGAATTGAAATAGTTAAGCGAAGGGTGCATCTGGACTAATATATATATATATATATATATATATATATATAGCAAAGAATGCACATGCATCATACCTATATATACAGCATCCTACAAAATTCCACTCTCATAATCCACCCTTGACTATTATAACAATTTTACATAATTTTCCTCAATTCATTGATCTCACATCAATATTACGTAACCGACAGTATCGATTAGCTACAATGATAATAATAACTTACGTGAAAGAAAAGCATGGCATCCAATTAGCGTAAACTTTTTCGCTAAACGTGTCATCCTGCAGCTGCAACTGGCGGGCAGCATCCAAAGAAACTATTGGATTTCTCTGCGTTACGTCTCGCAGTCCAAGAAAAAGAGAATTGTCCTTAGTTTCATTTTTATTTCTGTATCTCCAATGGCATCGGACTACACCTATTCTTTATCCTTATTTTCATTATTTCTATGTACTCCTTCGCCTCCACCAATCCACCCCACTCGTCCCTCTATGTGTCTCTCACCTCACACTGCTTTTGTCTACAGGTATTTGTACTTCATCCGGCAAGAGCTGCAGCCCGGTAACGTAGCATCACACACAAACCTATGTAGAAACAGTAGACAGGAAAAATTGATATCCTGCGAAAGAGCACGCAGGGCAGCATCGTCCTGGAATTCTGTAATATTTGAGATTGCTAAACCAAAGCATCCATTACACGCGATAACTTTATCTACATAAAAATAGTTGAAACGTAAAAGAAATTAGTCACGAAACGACCAAGCGTAACCTTCTCTTTGATGACTGCACTATCGCGTGTAACGATAACGGTACCTAGTACTATTTAGTAATATATATGTATACACGCAGAAATAGATATACACCATAGGAGAAACAGTACGTAGTACGTATGCTAAGAATTTAATAATAATTACATGCTACGTTCGAAATAACGCTTGGCATTATGGCGGATTCCACGTAGCCTTTACATGCTAATAGTACAGCAGCTACCTAGCTTCATTGACAACATATGGAATAAAGGCCGTTTAATGAGACTATTGATTAAAATCGTATAGAACTGTAAGCGCGACACCGTGGTCCTGCGTCTTGCCTGATGTCGTACAGTTTCTGGAAATAAGATGTCGCCAGATTAAAAACTAGGCGAAACGTGTCGAGATTCGAACGAGATCATGTGCCATAAATAAGATCCGAGTCTATTTAAAGTTTTTCAATTATTTCGATATCTACTTTAACCAGCCAACCAAGTCGCCATCCAAGCTTCGACTATCCTACCTAACCTACCCACTACTACTGATGTCACAGCTAGCAAGCATTGCTACTACTGTCGTTACTCGGGAGGCTGTTCATCCCTCTGGCAAACGTTTCATAAATACGCCTTTGTGAAAGCCGCCTAGAAATTCAATTGGAAAGTTGAATTCTGCAGGGAAAGCTCAAGTGCTACGTTGCTTTTTATAGCACGGAGAAAGAATTTCTTTATGTTTTGAGATTTAAGATTTTTATTTAATATCTATTTTTATGTTTCTTTTTTTTTCACATTCCCTTTTCTTTGACTCGACAGATATACGTGTATTTGATCTGGAGGTTCGATTATTAAAAGGATTATTTTTGTCCTTGTCATTAAAGGAGATTTTGGGTAAATTCAGGATTTGGTGTCACATGGAAATTCGCGTATGACTGATTGATGCGAATTCCGAGTGTATAGGAATTGCAATGATTATTTTGGTCAAAGCAACGATATTGTCGTTGCTATCGTCGTCGATCGTTCATTTGCTGTTTGCAGAGGATCGCGTGCACGAGTGCAGAGTAATGCTGATTGGTATGGATTGGACGGTACTTATTGCTTTGAATTGTGGGAGATTGTTTGTCGTAGATATCGCTGACTGACATTGATTTTCATTGGGCAGTCAAAGCTGTAGTTTATTAGGTCGCGATACAGGATTGCCTGATTAAAGGGAGATAGAGGATTTCCGGTTGCTTGTAATTACTCGAAATGAAAGACAACAGTGTGTATCAGTCGGAGAAAGTTAGTGACTTGAAGTTAGGCGAGAAGATAGAAATTTTGGAGAATTAACAATGTGTGGGCGATAGGGGTTGTTTCGAAAATACCACACCCTTGGATCGAAAACATGGCAATTAGAAGAGGGAAGCGGTGTTTGAATTTTACGAAATATTCAACGAGATTAAAATACCACTCTCCACCCCCAAAAGACGAGCAGCGTCTTTACTCTTCTATCGGTGTGTTAAGAAGGGGTAGGTCGTGTAGGGGTAGCTTGGTAGGTACACACGGGTCGCGTTCCCGGGAATTGAAAATACTTGAAATTCCATCAATGCGGTGAAATGTGATAGCGTATCTCGTGAATGCGAGAGTGATCCTACGGGAGGAACAGTGTCGCCATCTACGAGAGAACTGCTTCTCTCGGTCCCCTCTTCTCGTCCCGGCCAAAAATCAACCAGTCCATCTTGGAACGATCCTCGGCCCGTTGAAATAACGACTTTCCTAGAGTCACCCGAGATTTTCTCACACTCAAACGATCCTTCGTCTTCGCCATTCTCGAAGCTTCCATTTCTCCTTCGCGTCCTTCCGCTATTCCCACGTCAACTTTTTTTGTCTTTGTTCTTCACGCGGATGCTGGATACCAAGAATCTTTGGAATTACGTCGATCTGGTAATATTTGAAAATGCTGAAATTTCATTGGACGTTCAAACGGATACTTGAGACATTCTTGGATCCTGTAACGAAAACGGAAGTCCATTGAGATTGGTGATTCGAAAATGATTAAAAGCGAAGCTGCGTCGAGGATCACACCGGAAGTCCTTAACCGTTAACGTAAATAAATCGCCTCGGATGTATTCACAAAATTCCAAACACTTTTCATTTAGACGTTTCGACGTTTCGAACGGTACGAAAGCCCACTCGTCGGCCTAAACAGTCAGAGTACGTAAGAGCAACCCTAGAACTAGCAAACTTTCTCGATTAAAAGTTAATTACTTTTCAACTACAGACCACGGAATTTTCATCAAGACGCGAATAATTATCGCTGCTCGTCAGAGCAAAAGTCGAACGATGATTAGCCCGCTTAAACATTGCCTTTTGCATATTTGTTACCAACATAAACCATTGATTACGTACACAATGTCTTCACACAACAGTACCCGCTTGGTGTCTTGGAATTATCAGCAATAGTAAACAGGTGATTTAGGAGTTCAAGAAACGAACGGGAGACCTAGCCAGTCTACGAGGATGAGAGAGGACTTGGACCAGGATACCTGATGACCTCAAGAGGCTCCAGCATTGGACGCTGAAGTTGCCAGGGTGGTACTTGTTGAGTACCACAAAAACATACAGCAAGATCATAGATCCTTTAGAACCACACGTGTAACATAACAAACAGTTAACACTGGCACCGACATAAAAACAGGTGAAATCTAGTAAATTTCACTCTTTTCCCTAATTATCAAAATAATCCCCAAACACGCAACGACCTAGATATTCCTTTCTCCCTGTTCACCCCCTTACCCCATTCTCCATGAGGACACGTCCCTCAGGACGCAAAGGGGAATTAGCAGGTGCCGTTGAGATATGTTAAATCGAATAGGAATTCCCCAGAGGATCCAGTTCACGGAGGAGACATAACTCACTCAGGAACTCGGGTCGAACTCATAGAGCCCAGCCAGCTGAACGGAGCCAGGAGCCCTCGGTGTATCTCGTCACCGAATTTAACCTTCCGCACTCCTCTTCAGGAAGCCACCTCCTACCCCCAAAGCCCAAGCAACCTCACCAGCGCCTTAACCAGTTCCTGCCAGCCTGTACTCATCCGGTACCAGCCTCTACGAAAGGCCTGTTAACCCCTTTACGCGCAGGAACGTCCTGGAGTTGCAAAGCCGTCAGGGTACATTTGGGGCGGGAGGGAGAGGTGGGGGATCATGCGTATGACGACTCTGACGGGAATGTATAATTAATAGGTGCGGGTTACGCGGCTGTAATTATAACGCTGTTAATTATTCAATTGTTCACCCATTTGGACAGCCCTGACATTAGTTGGAGACGAAGCTGCTGTACTAATACTGACAATTGGAATTTCATGAAATTGTCATTGCTGCCTTAAGTTACCTACGTCTATATATCGCACGTGCGTCATGTTCGTAGATTAATAATTGATCAAAGCATTTTTTTAAATTTTGTTTCGCAATTACGTTATGCGTGCAATTCTTTTGATTTCTTTCCTACCGTTTGCCATGTGGCACGAGAAGTGGATTTCTGATTCAATTTTTTTCATACGCAATACCTATTCGCTCGTGTCAATTTACACGGGAGGTTTTTTGTATTTTGCCATTTTTTATTAAAACCGACCGAAGGAATTTTCGACAAATATTTGTAATTTTGCGTAATTAACGCGACGGCCAGACAGTAGGACAGCTCACTGTGACTCCTGTGGTAGTGCACGTTCTTGTAATTCTCTAGGAGTTCTCAGGGAACCTAATCCGGGTACGGGGAGCACTTTTGTTAATTAAATACCGTTGTTCGGCCTGGCGCAGCTTTTTAATCGAGTTATTGTTTAAACAGCGCGCGCTAACAAAGAGCCACTTAGGCGAGTTAAGTTAAAGACTCGGCCAGGTAAACATATGAAATAAGCGTCACGCTAATTAGTGCGGTACCACGCGAACAAAAAGTTTCTCTAGTAAAATATCGGAAAATTCTGACAGTTTTTTTTAACCATGCTAATTCAGGAAAGGTCACGTTACAGAAATTCCGCAGTCTAATACCGAATGTCCCATCGCCATTACAAATTGGAATTCTGTTCGTTAGGTCAACCGAGTTTGGCGAACATGGTGAACACTGGTTAATAGAAAAGGATCTCGTGTCTACGTAACCTCCGATGGAAAATTCATTTCTGGGCAACGCGTAAAGTTTCAACTAAACGTATTCAGAGTACTGGTATTTCGTGCTCAACTTACTCAGCACGGTAGAGCGGTAGACGTTATATTTGTTCCTGTATATATATATATATATATATATAGTTTTGATGGTTTATAGTATGCAATTATCACAGTGCTTAAATTCCACTATAATGGCCAGTATTTAAATGTGGTAATGCGAATTTTTAACTAATTAGAAAAATTCCGTAAACGCTTGTCAGGGCTTTTTGTTATGATATTTTCTTAGATATTGTCCACTGTTATTATTATTCTTGTTACTTTTAATCTCACGTGACGTTTCAGTGTCTGTGACGTTGCTAATGTTGAAAAAATGTTGACGCCTCCTTACGTCACGCGTCTGATGTACTATGCGTTTTTTTGGTAGTTAAATTTTCAAAAAGTTTCAACCGCGTGGGAACTAGATGGTTGCAAAAAAATATGAAAGGCACAGCAAGTACGTAAATTAGTAGGGTAGGGTAGGCGGACAGGTGGATAATCTCTTTGGCAAATTAGATGTTTCTTCCCTGGTGAAAAGCCAAACGCGTCCATAGTTGGTATCTCGCGAGAATACAGAGAGAAAATACAGGTAGAGAGACTGGAGGCCAGTAATTAAATGTGAATTATTTAGAGTCCTGTTTTTGTCGTGACAGGTCAGCTGCGAATATCAAATTTCCTCACGAAGTCACCCAAAAGGCATCAACGTGCTATTTTGGGCTGGTTTTGTAATGTAGCTTTTGAAAAAAAAAGAAAAATTGACGTATTAAGAAAAATAATTACTTTCAAAAATTTACTAGTCATCCGACGAGGTTTTTGTATTATTGCTTAAAAAATATTGATTTTCCGCGACAACGTGGAATTGCTGAATTCAGCAAGGTGGCCGATTTACTGGAAGACTAGGAAAGTCTATCGACTGAATCTAAAGGTGGAACAGGAAGCTTCTAGTACAGGTAATACTTTCCACTCGAAACTTTTTATGAAGTAAATCGCAAAAAAAAAAATCATTTCGCTTGCTCAAGCATATCAGGGGTACCAACCGGCTAGCAGCAACCAGGTACCAGTTGGGCGACCAGTTGAAGCGTCGATAATTGATATTTATCGTAGCACAAACCAACCGTACAGGCAACCCTGGTGTTTCCTACCTCTTCACCCTTCCGCATAAACTTCCATCCCCTATTGCACTGGGATTTTCAGGGGGATTATTCAAAGACCGATCTGCAGGCTGACCAACCCACAATAGTTGACTAACAATCCAGTCAGGCAAATAGGCAGGTACGTATCGTTGAAAATTGCAGGACCGAATACGAAAAGTAATTAAAGATTTTATGGAATCGATCTGGCGTAATATAATGGTAGCTTTTATCGAGTTTTTAATTATAAGTTCCACGAGTAAATCCCAGGCCAGCTGGTCACTCAACCGGGAGAAAATATTATCCGGGATATCCTGCTGTTCGAGTGTCCCAACAAACCACAGCCATTGGTCATTACCAGCCGAAGGCAATTCGACAAAATTTTTTCAGGGTAGTAAATAATCGCCATGACGAATTTTTCAGATTATTGCACCTAACGCGAACACAATAAAAAAAAAAATAAAATCCTAAATTAACTTAAAACAAGCCCTTGATCATGACACACGTCTTTTTCGATTTTGTCATGATCCTAGTTTGCAGGAGGCACGGGGGTTGGTAAAAGTTCTCGTTGCTCGCCTAGTGTACATGCTAATTCAAAGAGGGGTTGGGATACTCACTACCTGTATCTACTTCCAACCCTCGGCAGATAACATACTTGGCAATTTCCGTCACGTTTCTTTACTCGCAGTAAAACCACCCCTTTGCACCCCCTATTGCTCCCCTCCTTGAACTGATGCTCTAACGTGTTTCCTCAGACACTCTAAGCCCAGCGTACTGTAACGCATGGCGAACGTACCGGTAGCAGCTACAAGCTACGCTCCTCAAGGCGAATTAGCATAATAAACGTCAAGAACGATTTCGTCGGCGCGACTGTTTCCGGAAAGTCGTTTCCGGCCGAGTGTGAATTTTCAGGTGCTGAAAATTTCAAGGTGAACTCCTAGGTCAGGGGGCAGGGGGTCGTCCTGGTTGGAAGAAACTGAAAAAAGCTATCGCGTTGCCGTAGCACCCCCACGTGGATTTAGAAACGAAGTCAAAGGGGTGGTCTCTTTTTCTTTATGAAAAACATTACTGGCCTCCGAAGGGATGTTTTCTTGCCTGGGATACATTACACGAGCCCCCGAGGTCCGTGGATTTGACTCTTCTTTTTGTCTACCCTTTGTCCTGACAGTCATTAAAAAAAATGCGCCCTTTTTCGGGCCCCGTGAAACCTGAAAGAATCGTTGCGTTCCCGGAGCGTAAAATGAGTCATATGTTTTGCGTCAGACGTATGTGACACGTGCGTGGGCCCGTGGGGTTATTATTTGAAAAAAATATTAGCACCACCCTCGTGGTTTGCGACATATCCAAAACACGATAAAGGCTTTGGGTGAACATCCCCGTATACTCGTCGAGAGGGTAGGACGGGGGAAGGGTGGAAATACAAGAAAAAGAAGTAAACGGTATAGGTATAGCGAGTAATGCAGATGAAACGAATGCGACATACGAGTGAGATATTTGTGGAACATTGGTGGGACGTGAAAAATATAGATTTTCGTTAAGAACGATGTATTTTTGAATTTTTTCAGAAGATACTTCGAACCCTTAAAGAATGGCAGCCATTCGATGTCGCACAGGTATAAGTTGAAATTCGAGAAAGGTATCCCCCTTGGATTTAAGATTTAGCTATGTCCGTCTCTCTCTTACCCACGTAAACGCCAATCGCTCGGTCTCTCTCGCACTCACGGTAGGCATAGCACATTCGAAAATTCTGATCGATTCAAACGTCAACTCTGATAATTATGTTTTATACACTCTACTGACTCGATTCGCTATACTTTGATGTTTTTGTGGGATTTTTTTAATAAAAATTCAAAGAGCTTCTTTGTTCTACCTTTCTAACCGATGAATAATCAAAGTGATTGCACAACCCCTATCAAATCTCGCTAGCGCGTCTCAGCTGGATAATCCCGTACGTGTACGTTGGCCTCTCGGTAAGGGTTGGCACGCGGTTAATGGGACATTTTTTCACTCGACCCGTGTAATTTGCTCGACGGCCAAATGGGGGTGGTGGTTAGGGGCAAATTAATATCGTAAGTTCCACGAAAATTTTTGCCCTCTCGTAACAATACATTCTAGCGTTAGATAGGCGAAGAAGTAGAGAGACAATATAAGAAAAAAAAGGGGGATGCTCAGTCTTTCGAATAAGGGTAGTCGAGGTATCTATATACATACGTACATACATATAGGATATAATGCCTGGCGGCAAAATTTTGTATGTTCTCTTTGAAATCAGGTAATTTTATATTTTCAACCCTCGCTACGAAACTACCCCCATTATCAACGCCATAGACCCTTATACCCGGTCTCTACAAGATCCCTACCTTCCGCAGTCGATCTTACCCGATGTTTTATTCCTTCATTAGGCAGATCGAGCAGATTGAATTCTGCAGTTGGCAATCTGTGTAAGACCTACTCACTCGCTTTCGTATTCCCACCACCCCCACCCTTCCTCAACCTCATCCCCTTAACACCAACACCATCCTCGACCATCTTTGGCTCTGCTACCAACCTGCCCGGGCTTTAGCTACTGAAATGAAATCAATTTTTTTTCTCGAGAATTTTCATTAGCTAACAATAAGTCCACCCCCATTCGCGACACCCTCTGTATAGAACTAGCGCGAGGAGAAGGGGGGAGAGAGGGGTGACTGACGAATCGTCGTTACAGATCTTAACAAAATTCTTAAAAGGACGAAATTTCAGAGTTGCTACGTCTGATCAATAATTCATTTCTCGGCCCCAACTCTGTGTACTTGCCATACGAATTTTATGCGGTGATATCGAAATAGCTATTCAGGTACAATATATACGCGTATGCCTATTGCACGGCCTCCTGGCGTCAGTGTCGATTTATTACTGTGACATGTCTATATGTACGGATATATATATATATATATATATATTTCTATAGTTTATAGACGAATGACTATGGTCTTGTGTCTGAATTAAAACAATTACGTGAAATGTCATGAAATTTATAATTTTTCCAATTTATAATTCGCAAAATCACATCCCTACTTTTCTCGATACCTTATTGATAACGATATTTCCGATTACGTATCAGGATCATAATTCAGATCGTCAGTAATGTATTTTACCTTCGTCTATACGATTTTCCGAAATTAACCTCTTCGTCGGCCCCATCATCCCTTTCCCACTGTCATTATCACCCTGAATCCTCCTTTAGCCCTAACCCATCCTCCATCTTCTACAACCCCGTTACATCCCTCTTGCCCGTTTTCCACCCAGAATCCCCGGTAGCATCTTTCGCCAAGGCCCTTCTTTACGACGCCGCTTTTGGCAACAGGCTTCCTCATAAATTTCACCCTCCAAGATTATTCCAGCAGCAGACATTAACCTACATAAGACTACGATTTGCAGTTCACAAGTTGGTAGCGCTCGTGTGAAACTTATAAAGTCCCCGTGCATTCGGTGTACACGTAGTTCATTTCGTTCCTAATCTATACGACACTACGTCTATCCATAAGATCATAAGATCCTGAAGTCATTTGCAAACTATCGTTAGTTTTTACTCGAGTATAAATTTAATCTATTTTTTATTTCCTCCATTGATGATTCACCTAATATTCGTACAAGTTATGCTGCACGAGCGAGAACCGGGCGTAGGAACGAGCGTAGGAACGGGAATGGCGCCGATATGAATTTCAACTTGGGATTTATTATGTAAGGAAGTATGTATACATACGTATACAGCAGTACGTGACTCGGGTTGTTTCGCGTCTCATTAAACGAGAGTAAAGCTACGTGGAACCCTGAAGGCTTTTCGCAAAATATACCATACTCGAGGTGTACCTAGTAAGACTAGTAGACCAAGTTAACCAGTTAAATTGCTGTATTCTAGGATCACATGCCTCGTACTCCTTTTATCCTTTGTTTCTCCTCTTTTGGGGAGGCTTGGTACCAGGTAAGAGAGACCAGTGCCTCCTGGAAGACGATAGAGAGACGAGACACGAGTCCCTCTTATTGTTTGCCAAGTTATCTGGGTTAATGAGAAGTTAGCAAAGCTATAAGCTGCTCGACTTACGTTCCAATGCGTTATAGCTTCTGCAACTTAATGTGCTTTCCAGCTACAGAGATATCTTACCACAGAGAGAGCTTACGCCATTATTATTACAACGTTATCGATACAAGTGCATTATTAGTATGAAATCAGTATGAAATCAGTATGAAATTTATCAATCATTAAATATACAGATAATATATAATTATCAGACTTGTTATTTTTGTATTTTTTTTAACAGCTCATAAGATCGTCTTTCTCATTTTTTCGGGATCGTACTCGCCCGTGTCTCTTCGTTGGGAAGCGCAGTTTCCCTTGGGATTCAACGGCAAGGTGGGAAGAACGGTAGCTGGCTCGTTTCTGTAATCCAGTTTGAGATGCAAATGAGGATTTGACGGCACGTCTCTCATTAGCCGTGGCGGGTCCTTTGAGAAATTCTTTTTTAGACCCGTACTTAAAGCACTGTTCGCAGATGCCGTATTCTCAGTAAGGTATTGGTACGCCTGTTATCAGGAAGGAATTTGCGATTGGCGAAGAGTCCGAATATATATATATATATTTTCCACGCACTCTCGTTTCATTGCCGAGCGCTGACGCGAATGACAAATGCGTCCTGAAATTGGTGGACTGGCAGGTTAGAATTTCGATTGTTCGTGGAAGGAGTCCTGCTTGTCCCAGGGAAAGGTGGAAAGATCTGCCAAAGGACTGTCAAACGACTGGCAAGGGTCGTCTTGGTTGACAGCTACGTCACAATCCTATTTGTCTTTCAGTCCCTTCAGACACAGGAATGCCTATTGGATTTCTTTCGCACGTTCAATTTTGCCACCGACTGTACCCTGCCTTTATTTTCTTTATTTTTATACTATTTTTCAAGGATGCAGTTACATATGTTAATTGTTATACGAAGATTGTACTGGGTGTCTCCACATGTGAGTATGGATATTCATGTACGGTTCGAGTATGATAATAGAGATTAATCGGATTCCGTCTAACTCGCAGGAGACTCTGCTGATTGACGACAACGATTAATGCAGCTGGCTATTGGAAACTGTGCCATGTATACGCGGCGACGCGCATAGAGATGCCTACATACGTTCCTAGCTTCCGGTACATATGTATTTGGGTATATAAAGCAAATTTCCATGGAATAGCATCGTTATTGCGAACTCCTCCGTGCGCCGTGTATGCGTTGGCCTGCGCGAATCGGTTGAGCGAAGAACGCCTGTGAATAATTCATGGAGCTTTGCGTTGCACTTTGGGTGCAGTGTCGGTAGGGGAGGTGGGTGAGGGTGGAGATTGACAGGATGGAATAAAAATATAGGCACATTCGGCTGGAGGTTAGGGGGGGGGGGGGGGAGACGCAAATAGGGATTTTTATAAATTTACATAGTTCGTTAGGGTGGTACCAATGAAGCAGTCTGATTTTGATATATAAAATAGGGTTGGGGGTAGTTGATTGTAATTTTAATTAAACACATAATTTTTTAAACCAAATTTGTTTTTGATTACAAAACATGACAATTAATTTAGTTTCAGTCTAGTTCGTAATCCTTGTGTATTTGGAACCGTATGTGGAGGCTGCTGGTAGGCACGTAGCTGGGTATCAGCTGGTCTTGCTCGAGATATGTCGGAAAAAAACATTTTCATTTCCGGTAAATTTTTAACGGTCGTACTCGCTTTAATCCCTGTCTAGTTTCCATTTCGTTCGTTTACGTGACATATTGATTACGGGCGATAAAATAGCTTCGTTCGGTATAATTGGAGGGTCCAACGATAGAAGGGGTTGGCCATGCTGTATTTTCCGTCAGTGACAGTACTGCCAATTCGAGCCTCGTGGCGAAAATTGTTCTGCTGTGAGAGAGAGAGAGAGAGAGAGAGAGAGAGGGGGGGAGGTCACGTGAGTGAATAGGACGAATTAGAGAGCAGAGAAGATCGTTAGCTTCGAAAAGCTACGTTGTCCACTGGAGAAATGTTGGGAATTAGAGACGCAAGGGGGTGGGTATCGATGCTAGGGAATTTGGGGTTGGAAAGTGACCTATGAAAAATATCACCTGGAATTAAACACGTGAACGCGGCTTAATACGTGAAGGTAGATATCGGGGGTAAAGTCGATAAATTTGAAGGAGCCGAAAAGGGTATAAATTTTGATATAATATATTCCTTTTTTTACGTCCTCGTCGAGGTACGAATTTTATCTGTAAAAGAGTAGTGGGATAAAAGAGCCAAAAAAGGGGCTTGTTAAATTTCACACCCCTGCGAATTTTTCCAGTTCGATCCCAAACGTCCTTCTCGCGTGTATCCGGCTTAATCCTTTAAATGGTATTTCCTGTATGGCGATTAGAGAGGAACCCTTTTATCTTATTTTTATTTGTCCCTTTTAGGGGATGCTTCGAGCCAATAGTAAAAATGGACCTTTTTCATTTATTCTCTCAATGTTCCTGCACCGTTCGGGATTAAATCAATGTCAAGGACTGAATCTATACTTGTCATTATGAAATGTGTATGCGGGAGGATTCGCTAATTTAAAATGATACGAGCCTTGACGAACTAATAATGTGTAACGTTAAAGTCCTTATCGTCAAAAGGAATTACGAGGCACTGAAAAGCGTCTTGAGAATTTTTTTTAAGCTTCATTAGAAGCACCGCCGGTACCAAAAAGCGTTTTCTTTTATGAAGAAGAAAAACACTAAATGCGATGCTAAATGCTGTGTACCGGTAGACGGTTAATGATAAACAGTTTTCAAAGAGGTTGTAATCATAATCATAATGATCATTATCATCATCATCATTAGAACGATGAGGATCATGAAAATTCATTGTGTCAACGGAGATATATATGTATGCATTTCGATAAGACTCAGCCAAGGGTGGTTAAGCAGATAGGGCAAGGTGACAACTGGCTACGGAAGGGAAGAACTGATTTCCATTTCTCCTGAAGTTTAATTACAGGGCTTTAATTAAACTTTGTTAACGAAAACAAAAACCACCCTATAATGCACATTATTCATCAGGGACGAACCCCGACTCACCCCCTTAGCGTTACTATACACGAACGCTTATTAGACACATGCCAGTGAGAATCAGCGAGCGAGTACGTAAAGGAGTGAAAAGGGTCGAAGGAGGTAAAAAGGCAAGTAGACGTTAAGTACCGACCATAAAATCATTAAGGGTAGTTAATCAGCTAATACTTGCCAGGAGAGAAATTATATAAAAATCACGTGAATGGACGTATCGAAAAAAAAAAAAAAAAATCATCCCTTATTTATTATATAATTAATCGTTACGAATAATTAAACGCCGAATAAAAATGCCGATACACAATGGCCGCGGTAATATGGAATGAAATTGGTCGTGTCCCCTGCAGGCCAGGGTTCGAGGGGGTTGAAACTCAGAATTGTACACGGGTTCAGAGACACAGCAATGGGGATGAATATACGATAGGGTATCATTTGACTCTTTTTTTTTAGCAGACACGAAATGGAAGTCTAAACGAGAAGCTTTGGAAATTTCGTGACGATTTTTTGGCCAATGGGATGCGCTTCGTGACCATAATGAAAATTACAGTAGAAAATTAATGGGAATTGTGAAGTAACGCAGTCAGGATAATACGGGCTAATTAAACATGTAGTCAATTTAGTCTGCTGCATATTTTCGCCCTTCTTTCAATAGTTCGGTTTTTTGTAGTTTTACTATGACGGATCAATAAATCACGGCAGGTCAGCTTTAACAGGGCCGATTTTCGTTAGCACTTAAGGTACTGTTTCTCGGATCACGTACGGCGCGAAACTGATGAAGAATTGCGTGATGCTGGACGGAAACGTTCTGCGCTTAGATTTTCATCATAACTCACGTGAAACGTCGTCCGCCAGTCAAAAAGTCGTGACCCCATTGCTATTGGCCTATCCATTCCACCCTTGGATGAACAGCAGAGTGGCTTCCCTTCTACGTTCCACTTCCTATTTCAGACATACATATGTGGGTTAATATGATATCCTGTACCTAGCAACCCTATATGACATACATACATCAGCCAGCCCCTTGCCCCCCTCGCCCTCTTCATTCCGCCACTCAACTTTTGTTCCACCATTATCGAGACGTCAGAAGCATTCAGTTCTGGACCAAGTTGCCGTAGAGACGTATCTCATTCGAGATCTTATCCGATATCCCATACCGAGCTGGACCGGGATGCTGGGATGCAGCTACCGTACGTCGTCCTGATACGCCTTAGAATTGAACGGGACCACGTAGAGAATGTTTTTGTTATTATTTACGAGGGTGGAACAAGTTTGATTTTGATTTTTAACAATGGTACAGATCCTGTGGTGGGATGCTGTGGCTACATCTCTGAATTATCCTTTTGTAATTGGGGTCGTTTATTTTTTTATATACCCCCAGGCTATTGCATTAGTAACGAGATGAAGGAAGATGCATGGGGGTGGGGTTTGATAATGGCGTGGACCAGGCACGCTGCGATGGCCAACAGAATCCGCGTGATCTCGTAAATCTCGTAAATCTCACGAGCCGCGACCACGCGGACGGGACGACGCGGCGCGTCGCGACGTGGCTGAAGGTAGCGTCGCTCTGTTATAATTAACATAGGATGATGCGTGATATAAATTACAATTATAATGATTTACTCGACGCGATAGCCAACCCGGGTTATTCGGATGCATCCCCTCTTTCCGGAAGCTACTGAATAAACATGTCCGCGTTAAACCGCCAATGTATACAGATATATGTTATACGTGTCTACGTACAAACTACACGGGGGTTACGCTTGTTCTATCAGAAGGGATGTTACGAGTCAAGGGTGAAATTAAGGGTTTTAACGTGAAACATTGATATATCGATGAATTATCCTAAGCGGATTATATACGTATTATCCACTATGCATAGTTAATAAACGAAATGATTGCAGGGGGTAAAAAAATGTATTTCCTAAAATATTATTAATTCGATAATAAATTAAATAGTACATTTTCAGCCATAGTCAAGCTTGACAGTTTTACTAGGGGTAGTTATTCGCCGTGGGGACGTTCTAATAGGACTTTAATTTTAGTGGAAGCACTGACTGAACTCAACAGGGATGGTACCCGGTGAGGGTGTGAGGGTTGGGACGAGGGTGAAAATAAATTAAAATCCGACGTTTATTTACGTTCACCGATAATACACGAAATGCCTGTCACGTTGCGTTGACGTTGCGTTGACGTTACGTTGACGTTGGCACAGGATCGTAATTGCTGTTATCAAAGACCTTGAATGCGAATTCATATAAAATGTCTATCGAATTACAGTCCAATTATTCAAAGTACATTTCGCGAATATGATTATTCAATATGATAGCCGTTTTTATCGATCCACACCTTTGGATGTGAAATCTTTATTTTTCAGCATGCCGAGGCATATCGAGGCAGCAAGGATAGAATTTCCGAACAAACGAGTTGGTCCTGATATAACCAATCAGTAAAGATAAGGAGGAATATTTGATTTTTTTCTTCTTCCGAATTCTCGTTATCCGTGATAATCATCTGATCGTTATCAGAACAAGGCCTTGTTGGGATAATAAAGAGAGTTGCCTTTGGGAACTGAATTTTCTCAATTTCACTGTAATTTCATCCCTCGCGTTATTTTCACCCCGGATGATTCTTCGATCGCCATCTTGAATTATACCCACGAAATTATTCACCCTAATGGAGAAGAACTGACATTGAACATAACAGGCGAATTTTACACGAGGGAGAAATATTTCGATATATCGATATATCGTTATCCCAACGTAGCATTAAGCGTATCGGTAAATCCATTTCTGAAAAAAGTTGCAAATGTATTTGCATCCCTTTTGATTAGTCGCTTTCTGAAAATATCACTAGCTGACAGATGGTTGGTTCGTCCTAGGACGAAATTGTTTTCCAAGGAGGATTGCATGTCTCGCCTTGGTACATGTGTACCAGCCTGTACCATTGGTACGGCAACCGAACCTGAAACGAGTCCACTTAATTATGGTACATTGTCCCAGCACGGGACGGTAGACAAATTAAAATTAATGACAGAAAGCAAAATCGTGGATGACGGATGGATAAAAATAAATGATAAAAAGAAAAAGAAAAAAAAAAAAAAAAAATTATCACGACTTATGAAAGTCCAGAGATAAAAATCGTCTCTGTTTTACCGATAAGAACTTACCGTGCATCTATCATGAGATATTTTTCAGATTTATCATCACGTAAATTCTCGTACACTGTATATGTAGCGTCTGCTTAAAACGTTATCGCGGTATTGCATAAGCGGCGGATTACATGCTTAATAAAATTGATGTCACGATAACAATATGAAAATAAGGGTTGATGAGGTAAATCAAAATCGAACAGTACAACGTTACGTCTGACGTCATCCGATTAGTAATTGGCTCATTTCCTCGGTCTGGACAGTTAAGGGTGGTTTTACTTACTTAGCCCTTACCATTCATTTCCGTCGACTCGCAATAAGAGTCACGCACCTGGCAAAAGTAAGGAAGGCAGTCAGATACGTATTACGGCAAACATGCATAGTCACGATTTTAACGTATTTTTTGTTGCAGTACAGTTACGTCGCGACATGAGAATTCGAAAAGGGACACAGTGCCATTACGCGTTTAAACCAATTTCCGGAAGCCACGAAACGTTGCTTTGGATAGACGTCGTAAATATACACTTCCGGTCTGGCACTTGTAATAAAAGCTATCGATTCATCTTCGTATCAGCCAATACGTGTGGTACATACCATACCCCGGTATGGTGCTTGAGATAAGAAAAATGTGATGGAAAAAACCTGAAATTACAGAAAATGCATTTTTTTCCGAAGATTGTCTCAAGGGATGCAAAATAAATTGTAGCGGAAGTGACGTAACTCGAATGCTTTGATTCACCGTTTCCTTTCTGCTGGATCACACGTGGTGCATCGCTCCGTCGGTAACTGTATCTCTTAGGTGGAAATGTATATGCAATCCGGTTGGGGGGGTTGATGGGTAGGTGTAAGATACCTATGCAATTTCTTCAGTGAAATAGAAGGGATCGATGCTACTCTGGCAACGTACCAGACAGCTAGGAAATCTACGACGTATAGAAAAAGGCTCAAGGCGGATACGTCTATAGGTATCTATATACTTACTCCTTCTATTTCCTGTATGGATGACGTATGCCGAGTACTGTTTGCTGCACATCGGAGAATTCGGACAGGTGTTTACACGACGTAATCGAAATTGCATCGCTGTCGATTGGCCACCCAAGCGCTCTGAGATGCATTAAAACAATTGTGAACAATTTTATTTTGTTGAAAATTGTACTTATATCGTTTGACGTTAAATTTTTGTCGAGCTACCGGTACTTTGTGTTTCTGGTGAATTTCGAATTTTTACGCATGATAATGATAATTCGTGCAAATTGGATATATGACCTGTGCCATTGTTCATTCGTGACTGTGATCGGATTATCGATAAAATTTGTTATATAATTCTACTGTTCGCATACATTTTCCATAAGAACCTTACGCCTGTGTATCGTATAATTTTCATCGAGTAATTTACAGGTAATTTTGATATGCACGTAGCGTATAAATACGTGTATGGGTTTGATAGATATTGCAAAATCGTCAAGTTTGATCCAGATGGCGACACTGTCCAGTACCTTTCCGCTTGTCTATTAACGTTAATTTCTTTGTATTATAATAATAGAGGCGAACAGTGTCCCGACTGGCATTGCGGCTCCGACATCATTTTCAACGTCGTTTCTTCGCGCTCGACTGCTCGCGGACTTTTACTTTCAACGGAATTTCACTTTTTAGCCAAAAAGCAGTTTCACTTGGTGTTTGCATATAGCGCCCATAAATTGACCGTGACCCGCGCTATAATTGCGTGAAATCAATTGGTACGGTCGATACCAAAAAGTGACGTCAACAAGACGCAGAACGTCTGGACGTGTCGGCGCACGGAGGCATAATAAGAATTATGGGGATCGGATCATTTTTCATGGAAATAAATAAAGCCTTGCTATTATTGTAAACGAGAAAAATGCGTGACTCGTGGAAACGTGAAAGGTGAGAAAAAAAATTTTTTAGAGAAAGGTAGTGAAAGTCATCGATGACGGAGACCATCACGTTTCAGCTTAAGAAGCATTGAGTGAAGTTTTTAATTTTCATTGACATCCGAGAACTTCCGGTCTGATGATGATCGATGAAATATTTTTGTTCGTCGTTGCGGCTCGTGCAGGATCGCACTTCCGGTTCGAAGGAGCGACGTTTAGTAGCGATCATAGTGGAAGAGCAAAAACGACGCGTGGCGTCTGTCGTCGTCGTTGAAATTAGAAATGTTCTTTTCAATCTTGTCCAAAGTAGCTCGGTAACGCGTCGCTGCTTCCTAAAGGAATTATCGGAAGATTGCGCGTTCGCCTTGAAGTTTTTGGCGACGTGGGTAATGAAATTACAGGAATTCTTTTAGCTGCTGCTGTTTCTTGGGAATAACGAATGATTTGCTCTGCTCTTAAGATCTTTTAGAATTTATTGCAAATCATCATTGCTTTTGTGTAGATTCGTGTTATTGAAGCTTGATAGCTTTAACGGCAGTGTTGCACTATAAAAAAGTGGGGTAGATAATGAAGAGTCTCGATGCCTTCTTGGTACGGGATCATCAGGTCATGGGTCAGGATCTACAAGAAATTTAATTAATCGTAACAGAAAGACTCGATCGATGATCCATAATTAACGTATTTTCGAGTGTGATTAAATAGGGTAAAATAAAAAAAATATCTCGAATTGGCGAATCGAGATGCTGGGGAGCACGTAAAAATGCATAATCAGTGGGTCATACGCGTGAGGATAACATGTGCAATGATCTTGCATATTCCGATGACTTGCTATTGCGGTTGCCTGACTCAACAGTATGAAACGGTAATAAACTACTCAACATATTTGTCTCGGATTGCATGAGCTGAAAAAAATTTCCATTGTAGCTTTCATTATCAGGCTAAACTCCAAATGGCTTGATATTTGTGCAATCCTCACTGATTGGTCTCGTGATGCAATCGTAGACGTTATCAACAAATGACATATCTGGTTAATGTAATAATGGGTGAAATTAAAGATAAAAAATATTTCGAAGATGCCTCATGCGGATAAGATATAATATAATGAAACGCAGACTTTTCATACAGTTAATTACCAAAGAGTCTTGTTAATCGGCTGCTGCTGCTCGGCAAGCGCAGAAAAATGATCTCCAGTCGCGTCTTATTTTTCGTTCTATCGATCTCAGTTTTCGGTCATGTGTTTGTGGAAAGTGCGCGAATCTTGGCTATTTTTCCAACGCCGTTATTCAGCCATCAAATAGTGTTACGGCAATTCAGCGTTGCGTTGCAAAAGCGTGGTCACGAATTGGTGGTGATAACGCCTGATCCGATCGGTGATAAGAATCTCGAGAATTACACGGAAATCAATACAGATTATCATTACGTTGAATTCGAGAAGTTTGATTTCATCAAGATCAGAAAGGAATTCACGGATTTCACGCAGTTCGTGCGGCATTCGTGGTGGGACAATTCGAAGATGATAGTTCGAGATATTTACGAGGATCCGACATTTAAAAAAATATACGCACCTCGGAGCAATGAGAAATTTGATTTAATTATTGTCGAATTAATTTCGTATCAAGGATTGTATGGTTTGGCTTCACGGTTTGATGCTCCTATTATAGGTAATACCGAATGACATTGTACTTTAATTAATTTTAACATTACTCATACCCAACTGTCACTTTGTCTTTGCTGGGGATTATTACTGGAATCGATTTTTGTGTTTCAGGTATTCTTAGCCTTGGATTATCAACTCTCACGCATCACATGGTAGGCAATCATATTTTGCCATCTCATCCATCGACGTGGGAACTGCTGAACAACGTGGGAGTGAATTTACCATTTTGGCGGAGATTGAACAATTTTTGTAGAATCTGGTATAACGTATATTCGTTCTACAATCATTACCTACCTGTACAAGATGAAATCTCGAAGAAATATCTAGGCCCGGATACGCCCGATGTGGCTAGAATAGCTGAGAACATGAGTCTCGCTTTTGCCAATCAGAATCATCTCATGTCGTTTGTACGACCGAATGTGCCAAACGTCATTACATTTGGTTCGATTCATCTGGAAAAGACGTTGAAGCCATTACCCGAGGTAAGTGTTAATGATTTCTAGAAAAGTAGGTGGTAGTTAGATACGAAACTGTACATAATGTATTTTTAAATATCACTTTGCAGGATCTTCAAAAATTCTTAGATGGCGCCACAGAAGGATTCATCTACGTGAGCTTAGGCTCAAACGCAAAGAGCAAATTTTTACCAAAGAGACTTAAGGAGATGTTTCTAAAAGTGTTCTCAAAACTTTCGCAAAGAGTAGTGTGGAAGTTTGAGGATGATTTACTAGAAAAGCCGGACAACGTGTTCACGTCAAAATGGCTGCCTCAGGAATCCGTTTTAAGTAAACTCGCTGAAAAGACACAGCATCGCAATGTGAGTTGGTCCAGAATAAAATTGTCATCTTTCATTTAGGTCACCCAAACATCAAACTATTCGTGTACCAAGGTGGACTACAAAGCACAGAGGAAGCTGTACACTACGCAGTACCACTGCTGGGTATTCCAGTTCTTGCTGATCAGGATTACCAAGTCAACAAAATGGTGTCTATCGGCGTTGCCAAGAGCTTGGAATTATTGGAATTGAACGAAAATGATTTTCAAAGTTCTATACAAGAAATACTCAACGATAAAGGGTAAGAATCTCTTTAATAATCAGTATCACGAGTCTTCTGATTTTTAATCTACTGTACAATGATTACCTCTCATTTTCCTAGGTACAAAGAAAGAATGATACAACTAAACGCCCTTATTCAAGAAACCCCTTACGATCATATGGAACATGCAATGTGGTGGACTGAATTTGTAATACGTCACAAAGGTGCACCTCACCTTCGTTCTAGCACCATTGATGAACCCTGGTACAAAAGAACCGATATGGACGTAGTTGCGTTTCTAGCAATAGCAATTTTCATTGGCTTTATCGTTGCTTTGCTTATGGTATATAAATTATTAATCATCGGATATCGATTATACCAAAGGCCACTGATAAATAAGGGAAAAAAATCATCGTAGCATTAGTTATTGTAGCACAGTTAAAAAAAAAACGGTTAGATAATTCCTATTTAGAAATTAGTTCTATTTGTCACGCGTTACTTTGAATAAAGCAGTCATTAGCCGTAATTCATATATGTATATTACTGTCAATAATTTATCATTAATAGTCACTGACTTTGTTCATATGCTGTTGTATGAAGGTTTCTGTACATTTATGCGCTATACGCTCTTATCTGGAGGATAACCTCAATGGATGTTTAAATATGATAAATGTTTTATAAATATGTTTTACACGTAATGTAATGTTTTTTTTTTTTACATAAGTAGTATCGATCACTACATAGAGTTTACAAGTTAGTTGAACGTTTAAGAAAGTGCAAATATGACGTTGATCGGTGTCCTAAGTTTGGGATTGTTAATAACATTAGGTTTGGAATTCGGTGAGAGTGCGCGAATTTTGGTGATTTTTCCTACACCAGCAGTTAGTCATCAAACGGTACTGCGCCAATTTGCAATTGCATTGCACGAACGTGGTCACGAACTGGTTGTAATAACACCTTATCCTATTGGTGATAACAGATTAAAAAATTATACGGAGATAAGTACAGAGATTCACTACATTGAAATGACGACGTTCGATTTTATTAAAATGAAACAAGAGATAAGTTGCCTACAATTTGTCACTGATGTCTGGTGGGAAAGTTCGTTGAAGTTTGTTAAAGATATTTATGAAATTCCGAAATTTCAAAAAATCTATGCTTCTGATAGTGGAGATAAATTTGATTTGATCATTTTTGAGGTCGTCACATACGAGGGGTTGTATGGTTTGGCGAAACGCTTTGATGCTCCCTTTGTTGGTAAGAAAAGATGTATTTGTATTATTATAGTTGGGTCGGATGAAATGGCGATGGTAGCAAAAACATAATAATACTTTTTAGGTATCAGTTCTATAGGATTATTGAGTCCTGAAAATTATATGACCGGAAATGAAATTCTTTCGTCGCATCCGTCAACGTGGGAGCAGGAAGACTGGGCTGGTGTGAATTTACCATTTTGGCACAGATTAATAAATTTCGTACGAATATGCTATTACCACTATAGATTCTATTCGTATTACCTACCACATCAGGATAAACTTGCGAAAAAGTATTTAGGATTCGATACACCGAACGTTGGCGAAATTGGCAAAAACATAAGTCTGCTATTTGTCGATCGACATTCTCTAATTTCACACGTACGACCTAATCTCCCTCATATTATTGACTTCCATTCGATTCACATAGGAAAGAACCCCAAGCCATTACCACAGGTACAGAATTGTTATTCAACAATGGAAAAAGAGGAAAAAAAGAGAACGGATTAATAAAGTTTAAAATTTTATTTCCAAGGATTTACGAGACTTCTTAGATGGCGCCACCGAGGGATTCGTTTACGTGAGCTTAGGCTCAAACGCAAAGAGCAAATTTTTGCCAAAGAGACTTAAGCAGATGTTTCTAGAAGTGTTCTCAAAACTTTCACAAAGAGTAGTGTGGAAGTTTGAGGATGATCTACCAGAAAAGCCGGACAACGTGTTCACATCAAAATGGCTGCCTCAGGAATCCGTTCTAAGTAAACTCACTGAAAAGACACAGCATCGCAATGTGAGTTGGTCCAGAATAAAATTGTCATCTTTCATTTAGGTCACCCAAACATCAAACTATTCGTGTACCAAGGTGGACTACAAAGCACAGAGGAAGCTGTACACTACGCAGTACCACTGCTAGGTATTCCAATTCTTGCTGATCAATTTACTCAAATAACAAAATTAGTGTCGCTTGGTGTAGCGAAACTAATAGATTTTCTGGATCTGAATAAAAATAATTTTCAAAGTGCCATAAACGAAATGTTGAATGACAACCGGTGAGTATTTAATAATTTCATACTTGACACCAGTCCAATGTTAATTTCATACATAATAATTATTTTTCTCATTTTTAGATACAAGGAAAAAATGACAAATGTCAGCGCTCTAATCAAGGACCATCCTTATGACCACTTAGAACATGCTTTATGGTGGATAGAATTTGTCATTCGCCACAAGGGTGCACCACATCTGCATTCCACCATCATTGATGAGTCATGGTACGGGCGAACGGATATAGACGTAGTGGCGTTTCTTAGCATAGGAATATTCATAGCGACTATTACGATGTTAATGATGTTATATAAATTGTTATCAATCGTATACAGATTATACAGTAGGTTAATTATAAGAAAAAAAGCAAAGGTATTCTAGCATCAAGAAATTCATTATAATTATATATATATATATCAACGTAAAATATAAAACTACTTGATATTGTTAATAAAGTTTTATTACTATAACCAATAATCGGTATTTATATATAATATAACATAAGGATATATTATCATCTTGTAGTTACAGAATCGCTTTTACATCAGTCTGGTTTTATATCAATAAAGGTTATCATGTTTTTGTGCTTTGCTTTGACTGCATCATAACGTGTCTGCGTGTAAGCTTTTCGAAGTTGAAGATATAAGACTAGTTAATTTGTATGAAAGTAGTTGAACATTTATACGTGCATAATCATGCCAATGCACAAAGCTTATGCGTCTTTACTATTTTCGTTAATTAAGAGTCAGTTAGAACGAATCATAGCAATATTAAGATTAGATCAATATTTTCTAAAACCTTATTCAGCCACCAAATATCGTCTACTGCGATAACTCGTTATCTTTAACTATTCGTTTAAGGACGTCCAAATATCGAAATCTTTATTTATCGCAATGGATTGCAAAGTACGGAAGAAGCAGTGAGTGATGCGGTCCCCGTGTTTTTTTCTAAACGGAAATAGAAAAAAATGTGTGTACAGAATGATGATATGCAAGTTTCACTGAATCGTGATAATCAGCAGTGAAACACTGAGGTCTAAGACGCGACTGTACCATAGCACTTTAAAGATAAATGACAACGCGCTTTATTGGTTTTGTGATAGCCTCTATATAAGGGTACGTTCCGAATTGCACTGTCAGTACTGCTAGACTACTTGTGTCTCATTCAATTGTATTTAGATAAACAGGAACACGGCGATACTCGTACTGGCAGTGAATTTCGATACGTGCTAAAAGTTGTAAACCAGCAGAACGTCACTTCAGTTTGCCAGCAGGATGACACGTGTGAGGATAATTGAAAAAATTGTCCTGGCAGTGATTTTACTGGGTGTTGTCAACTGTGTACGTGGGTCGCGTATCCTGGCAATATTTCCAACAGCCTCGTACAGTCATCAAATTGTATTAAATGAATTCGCCAAGGAGCTTCATCGACGTGGACATGAAATCGTTGTGCTTACACCGAATCCAAATTTGAACGAGGTGTCTGAAAATTATACGGAAATCGATATTAGCTTCGCTTATAAGGATATGGGAGCTATAAACTTCATAGAGATAAGACGGGATCAACGGATGGTCCCCTTTTTGAAATCATTCTGGGATGTATTGGACAAAACGGTGTCTGATATTTACGAATTGCCTGAATTTCGTAAACTGTATGCACCGGAGAGTGGAGAAAAATTTGATCTGGTTATTATGGAAACGTTGATGCAACAAGGACTGCTTGGTTTGGTGCATAGATTTGACGCACCGTTAATTGGTAAATTGTATGAGAGAAAAATTATCAGAGCTTTTATGACTGATAAGATTTATTTATAAATCAAACAGGTATCACTACACTAGGACTACCCATATCATTTAATCATGTTGTGGGAAATCCAATAATTACGTCACATCCCTCGATTTGGGAAATAGAGTCTAAGGCCACAGTGACCAATCTGTCACTGTGGAGGCGAATTTGGAATTTTGTGGAAGTTTGGAGATATTATTATGAACATCAAACTAAGCATTTGGTGCGACAGAATTCTATTTCGAAAAAATATTTGGGAAAGGACACACCGGATATTTGGGATATTCAAAATAATATAAGTCTGATATTAAGTAATCAGGATCCAGTTATCTCGTACGTCAGGCCCAATGTTCCAAGTGTCATACAGTTTGGTGGTTTCCATATTTCCAAAAAATTAAAACCCTTGCCAAAGGTACATGACCGGTAGACGTATTTGATTATTTTTGCAATAGCTTTCAAACGTTCCTTATTATCATGCATTCGTTCAGGATCTAAAGCATTTCTTGGACGGTGCTAAAAACGGATTTGTTTATATGAGTCTTGGCACCAATGCCAAAAGTACATTTTTAACAAACGAAACGAAGGAAATGTTTCTCCAAATTTTTTCAAAACTACCCCAGAGAGTCTTGTGGAAATTCGAGACTGAATTACATGTAAAATCCGACAATATCTTTATTTCAAACTGGGTACCACAACAGACTGTCTTAAGTAAGTAGAAATATTTGAAAAAAGTAACATAACACATCCCGCCACATATATCTTTATTAATTGCAGATCATCCGAATATCAAATTGTTCATATACCAAGGTGGTCTTCAAAGCACCGAAGAGGCTATCCACTCTGAAGTTCCACTGCTAGGAATACCAGTTATATGTGACCAAGATAACCAAGTGAACAGAATGGTAGACTATGGTGTGGCGAAACGCTTAGAAATTTTGACGTTAGAAAAAATCCAAGTAGAAAAATCGATACGTGAAATAATTACAGACAAAAGGTAACGACTTCATTTTAATATAGTATTTTGAGATTCATCATACGTCTTCGATGATTCCATATCAACGTTCATGCTGATGTATCTTGTACTTTCAGGTACAAAGAGAACATGGTGAAGCTCAATGCTCTCGTAAAAGACAAGCCTTATGATCAATTACAAAATGCAATATGGTGGACGGAATTTGTCATTCGTCATAAAGGTGCACCGCATCTTCGCTCTACGACAGCCGATCAAGTTTGGTACGAAAGATTTGACATGGACGTCATAGTCATCCTAACGCTTACGTCATTCATTACATTTATCACTGTATCACTAGTATTGGTTAAATTAGCAATTTTGTCCTTTCGATTGTACAGCGAATTATTTACTACTAAGAAACAGAAGGTTTCATAAATCATGGTATACAGATTAAAAAGTGAATGATAATTTGACGAATGAAAGTATTAAAAATGTGTAAGCTTAATGAATTCTTAATGACGTAGTGACATAGTTAAATTACACAATCATTGTGATATATGTGAAGTGAACGAAATCTCATATAAAAATCCAGTAATTCATATTCAGAACGTTAATATCTTTATTTATGCAATATACATGTCTCTGATCAATGACTATGCAATAATAATAAATTAAATAATAATTAGCCATGTCCCCACGCAAGATGTGTAATATTTGATTTGTCGAAATATCTAGAAATCATATATATATCCAGGATGAACATCCCTTAGCCCTTTTGCTGTACCCTGGTAAGAATTCCTCAGGGTGTCACTGTGCCCCAGTCCCTTTATCTATCGCCTATGAAATATCGCCCTGCTCTTTTCTCGCCTTGGAGGGACGGGACGATCCTTCAAACAAATAGAAACATTCGGTCCCACGTAATCCGATCAGAAAGAAGGGCAAAACAAATCTCTGCCTCCAGTCTCCATATAGCCACCGTATAACACTTTTCCCATCGAGTTTTTCCAACTTTTTGGCGACACTCAACACGACCCACTTTGTCTTTTCGCTCAACTTTGACTTATTCCTAGTAAGTCCAAGCAGCCCCTTGTACAGGATATTACAATTTATTAGCCCAGAGCAAAAAGAAAAAAATCAATTGTATCTAATTATTATTGCCACGAAGATAGGAGAAATATAGGATATTTTCCAAATTTATTACCTAATCAAAATTAAAGATACAAACTAACACGTACCATGTTCTTTTGTTGTTGGTGCATGAAAATATTTGGCAAGTAGTCAGGCATGAGGGTAGCTGCAGCGTAGGGTGTTTCTATGCTAGAGATGTTGTTTATTGGAACGAGAAATTTGAAAGTAATATTTGCCCACTGCACGCGATGCGAATGATGTCTCGTAATTGAATGGCGAAGAGCCGATCCTTTGTTCGATTTACAATCGTACCAACAATAATTGACATCCGAGGCGTCTCAAGTAAAAATGATTTAGTATGCAGTGGATCTGCAATTGACCACTACGAAGTATAAATAGAGGTATAGCCAAGAAGACTATTCCATACTATGAGCATACTTGGAAAACTGCATTAAGAGAGTCTAGCTCTATGCTTGGGTCTATGCTACGGCATACCGGAAGGTGTGCAAGGGACGTAAGATACATTCCCAGTATCATATTTGTATAGCCTGATAAATGAGAGTCAAGTCAGACAAAGAAATTAAACACCAAGGAAGACTTTGAACTGATACAGGAAGCGTCAACGATGACTTGGAGTGAAGATCATTGCCAAGGACAGATCAACCTGTGTCGTCGCTTCAGGACAGCGTTGATGCTCCCTGTACAGGTTGTTATTGAAAAATTGCTCGCAGGAGGGCAGCACTTGTCGATCGGTACTCCAGTGGGAGGGGGTACCGTGTGGTATGCGAAAGAAAATTTTGAATTGGGCTTCAGTCTTCCGCGAGCCGATCTCCCATATCAAGCTTTTGGATGCCGCGTTCTTCCGTTCTTCCCTCCTCCCTCCGCATCTCTCTATTGTGACTCATTCATCGCTTCTTCTCATCTTTCTTTCGATCTCTCTTCTAAGGTATATTCATTTGATCATCTACTTCTCCCTTACATGCTCTAGCGCGACCTCTCTCTCTTTCTGTGTGTTACCTACTTTCCCCATTTCTTCCGCTGGGCTATACCTTCTTCGCGATATCACTTTGGTATCG